>CAUYLG010050942.1:0-68749 GCA_963573385.1 Cacajao melanocephalus | reverse complement strand
TCCTGGGCTGTTGTTAATCAGCCATTTTGGATCTCTCCGCCCGGTGATGAAGTTTTTTCTGCTTCTTAGTTTTCCTTTGGCGGACGCCCCTTCCCCGCACAGCTGGACCTTCCCGGTTCAGCTGTGCTTACTGTGAAACTCAGTCCTCAGCGCTTCCAATTGCTGTTCTCCTTGTGGGGACGGGACCAGCCGAGCAGGAGTCGTCCCGTATACTCCGCGCCGAGAAGCGCTGTGCTGGGGCGCCGGCAAAACAGCTGTGCCGGCCAAAAGAGCCGCGCTGGCGACCCGTGTGGCTCCTCCGCCGGGAATCTCCTAGTCTGTGGGCAACAAAAATTCGTCTGAAAGTGCGGCGTCCACTCGCTCTCTGCGTTTTCACTGGGAGCTATAATCCTGAGCTGTTGTTAATCGGCCATCTTGGATCTCTCTCCTCCTGGCTTTGCCATTTACTAGCCATGTGACCTTGGACTTAACAACTTCATTTCTTTGAGTCTCTATGATATAATCTATCAAACTGGAGTAAATATAGTTTCCTCATGAATTTTTGAGTCTTCAAATTAGGTCATATGCACAAAAACATATGTAACTGTTTTGTATTATACAAATGTAATGCATATTATTTTGCAGTAATTATTAGGGCGGCCATTGATAAAAATTCCAGAAAGTAGGTAGTCCTTCAAGGTATGGCTTCTCTCCCATGAAAAATTATCCTGCCCTGTATAATACTCACCATATCTCCAGTGCTTCTCAGATCACCTGCCTGGCACATGAAGCAGCTTAGTGAAGGTTTGCTGCGTCATTAAATAACAGCACCTCACTTTCCATTACAACATTAAATCCCTTTTAATCAATCACATTGTTTCAAATGATAACCAGTCCATTTTCAAGGTGAGTCTATTTCCAAAACCTCTCCCTCCCCTGAAAATATGCCTAAATACTGCTAACGGATAGTAATCTTCTAATTTTTTACTGGGTAGGGACAGGGAGGGTTGTCGTTCTTCACTTGTTTTTGATTGCACTGTAGAGAAACTAACTCTCTAGCCATACTGACCTTTAAATCTCTCAAAGCTGCCAAGTCTCAAGGCCTTACACACATGCCACTCTCTCTGCCTAGAATACCCTTCCCTATAAAGGTAAACCGCTTCTTGGTAAAGAGGCTTTTCCTTGCCTCCCCAGTCCAACATAAATTTCCTGGTTACACTCTCTCATGATGCTCAGCATTTTCTCATCATAACATTTATTACAATTTGTGTGTGTGTGTGTGTGTTTGTGTTATTTGTTTTACTTTTATGTTTGTTCTTCCCACTAGAATACAACCTCCACTTGGGGGAGGGATGCTGTCTTGTTCAACCTCATATTCCCAGTGCCCCACAAACTGCCTGTCAACAAGAGGTACCCATGAAATATTGTGTATTTGTTGAATGACTGAACAAAGAAATGAATAAGGACAGAGGCTCAGGGTGACCCCTTAGCCTTGCCTATATAATGGGATGGTGGGTCTGCCCAGAGAGAGGAGGACAGTGCCTAGGTACACAAAGGCACTCACAAATATTATACATGAGCCAGTATATCACTTTGCCTTTGGGGGCATATAGGTTATCCATGTTGGCTTTTATGCAGCTAGGCTTGGACAAAGCAGCCAGAAAAAAAAATCTCATAATATTAGGTTTTAGTGTACAGAACCTCTTGGCAAAAGCGTTGCATAGCTGTCTGACTTCTGGATTCTTTTAATTTCCTACCTTTCTCTTCATTCAGCTACCTCACTCTTACACTATCATGTTTAACCCTTATCTTTGTAAATAGGTAGGGTAAAGATCTTAAGTAAGGGATTGCCAAATCAAATCCAGTGATTCATTGAAAAGATAATACATCATGTCCAGGTAAAGTTTATTTTAGGGCAAGAAAGATGGTTCAACATCAGGAAATCCATTGCTATAATTCACTGTCTTAACAGATTAAAGGGGAAACCATGTGAATATGTCTGTTAGTGCAAAAAAGACACTTGATGAGAATTCAACACCTGATTCTGACACTCTTAGTAAGCTAGGAATAATAAACAAAGCATTTCAGGCCACTGGGCAGTGTGTCAAATTGAGGAGCCTCTGGTCTCATCTTATCCTACAATAAATCACTAGAGAATAGGGAAAGATAGAAGACTCTCGGAGAGCAGGTACTTTTTTCAAATAGATAGCATTTTAGCTACATAGTCTTGGTCTTACTGTTGCCATGGCCCTCATTTGGTTCTGTAGGTCTTTTGTCTTTGTTGTTGTTTTTGTTTTTGCATTAATCTTGTAGTTTAAAAGAATGGAAAATATTTATTGTTATATTTAATAATCCCTTTTGGAGGAGAAGGTTTTCATCTTGTTAGCTACCTTTTAAATATCATGAAATTATTTTTAGATGTTCCCTAGTTCATGAAGGTAACATGTAAATTTCTCACATTGACTATCAGACTACCTTTAATTATATATTGCCTTCATAAATGCAACCACTATAAATTCTGAAGCCTTAGCCTGAAGCTGTTGAAAGTCATCTGCTTAATCTTGTCATATTTCACACATCAGTTTCATTGCATGGCACCTTTACCTTGGCTACTTAATGTCAATCTCCTATCCTAGCCCTTATAAATGAATGTCACAGTAACTAAACTAGGTAAGAGGGACACCGCAACCCTCAGCCTTCTTGCCATCCCCATGTCATATAAATGCTGCTGCTCTGATAAGTAGAATGAACATTCAGTTATTTTTCCAATGTCAAATGGCTTTGGAGGAGCAAGCTACAATCTTTTACCCAGTCTTCTTTACAAGCCAGTGTAATATTTGCAAGATGACTAACAGTGAAGTCAGAGGGGCAATCCTGTGACCAGAGGATAGAATCCTCTGCGAAAGTAACAAGACTATCTCGACAATCAGAGACCCTTGGTTAAGGAACATTCCGTTAATATCTCTGTGTGGAGGTGAAGGAGAGAAGACAAAAAGGCAGAAATCCAGATGGAATTAGGGAAGTCACAAGGGAGCTGATCACATGGCTCAGAGGAAGTATTATTCCATAATAATCACTCGCTGTCAACTGCCTTCCCAATATATGTGCACCAGCACGAACCCATTATGCTAACCCCTGGGAAGTGTAGTCCAGGACCCCTTATCCACTTATCCATGCTCACTGCCAGTCTAGTCTACTTTCTACAGCTTCTCTGAGATATTGATGATTTTTTTCCCTTTCTATTACACTCGTCTTCCTAGTCCCCACTCCAGAGTGCCAGAGACTGAATCTGTGCCCTGTACCATGCTATGTTGATGATCAGACATGATAGACAACAGGCCGCCTGGGACATGGTAGTGGTCTACTGTGCTTATTTAGCTGAGGTTTAGCTGTCATCATGTCAGGCAGAGCATGGTGTTAAGACAGCATTTTCAGTGCCAGCTCCAATATAACCATTTTTTCCTATATTTAATTATAGGGAAAAAAAAGTAGACATTTAGTACATTATAGTCTACTTCCATGAGAGAAAGTCTAGGATTAGTTGCTACTGTATCTGCTAGTTCTTGTGAGTTTGGAGAGAAGCAAGTCCATGGGGTGAAACATTTGCCTTCTCATAAGCTGATTGCAAGTTTCAGGATTATGTGAAAGTTGGCTGCTGTCAGAAAGAAACTTTGCCTTGTTACCCTGAGCAAGGAGCCACATATGAAAATACCCCAACACACAGCTATTCTCATTAAAGTCAGCTGGAAATTTTGGACAAGTCTTAAATACAAATTATAACTTCATTAGCTCATAGAGCTTTCTTGGGAGGAAGTAAATCTAATAAAAATTAGAGGGAACTTACTAAGTGGTTGCCTTGTTGCTATTTGCTGTGACTGGGGAAAAAAAGTAATATAATTGTGGGGTTTGCAGCCAATGCACTTTTTTGTTGTGGACTGGAGAGCAATTCACAGAGCAGATAGGAGGAGGTGAAGAGAGTACGTATGTCTCATTACCACTGCATTGAGAACTCCTTAATTGATGCTTTATGTAAGCATTTCCTGCTGCAGAGTTGGGAGGATCTTTAACTGTTACTGAGAGAGAAAAAGCAGGCTCCAATCCACCATCACAGGTCACCAGGGCACACTACTTATTTGCAAAACTGCGCAATCACCTTCCGGAGAAGGGATTCTAGGAGAGCTCACCAGACTTACAATGTACAGAAGGCAGATCCAGTAATTGCCAGGAGTACTGTGGGGAAGGAGATGATGGCTTTAAGGGAACTTGTCATTATTGTCATTGTGATTATTTATTAATCAAGACTTTTAAAAGTTGGCAGCAGAAGCAGAAACTGTGTTATCCTACACACCAACATGGCCCTCAGTGTGCTTGCTAACCACCTGATTTTTTCAGCACAAGATTCTATTTGGCTTTTGGGTTTGATCCTAAACCAGAAGTTATCAAATGTAATCTAGAAAGAATGCAATTTAGAGTGTTCGTGCTAAAGAAGGATTAAAAGGATTGTCTACTACAGTGGTCTTTGAGCTGAGATCTTTATTTGGACTTCAGAAAGTCAGTGAACTCCCTAGAGTTATATACAAAATTGTGTATGCATCTGCATTTTTCTAGGAAGAATGTCCATAACTTTCATTAGATTCACAACAAAGTGCTCCCTGAACCCAAAGAGCCTAACCACCAATTCTAGTCGCTCCCTCTCCACTGTACTACCAGTAAAAAGCACAACTCTTGAGATGGAGAATAACTTGCCTACACAGCTAGTTAATGATAGATCTGAGAGTTGAAGTCTTTTCTGACTCTTGGTCTAAAACCAACTCTTTGCACTTTGCCAGAATTGTTTTCGCAAGCAGAAGGGCTGTATGAGATAGCAGGGAGACTGTAGACAGTATTGATTTGTACTATAAGTGTAACTTGAACTAGATTACCTTTGAGATCCCTTTCCCCCTGAGAGTCTATTTCCACCCACCTTAATAGAGAACAGCGTTGGCAGAGATGATTAGCTCCCCCCCACCCCAGTCCATTGGCCTCCATTGCTAATAATGCTTGGTTAAGGATAATATTAAAATGAGTTTGCATTTCATGAGTCTTTACCAGCTGATAGCTGATAGAAGGGCATCCCTGCCAGGCATGGCTACATAATTTGCAGGGCCTAGTGAAATGAAAATGAAAATACAGAACCTCTTGTTTAAAAAGTATTACAAATTTCAAGACAGTGACTGCAGAGCATTAAACCAAGTGTGGGGCCCTCCTAAGCGTGGGTCATACCCATGAAGATGGCCCTGATCCCTGTTATAAGTTTTGGCAGAGGGGAGGACAAAGAGAAGCCAGTCTGCAATTTAAAATTGGCCACAAACTATCCACAAAGTCAGAGAGTTGGGTTTTTGTGATTACAGGGACTTTTTGGCTTATCTGTGAATGTGCTCACATACACATGCACATGCACACACAAATCAGTTTGACTAAAATTACCATCGTTTCCCTTCACCTAATGCCAAAATCCAAAACTAGTTGGCTTTATTTATTCATTTTTGGGCTTATGGTTTTGGCATTGCTTAAGCACCCATTTTCATTTCCAGTTTTCATAACCAAATGACAAAGGAAGGACTGAGCTCTTCAGAGGCCTCTAAAGAGTCAGGTAGAGGCAGGTACTCAAAAGCAATGGTAGACCACAGACCAATCGGGGCTATTTTAAGCTGCCAGAAAGGAGGAAAGCAGCTTCAGGATATGTAGTATAATGAGCCAGTGTTCTCAGACTTAGAACGTTATGAGCACAGAAAGCAATGTAAATTTAAGAATCAGAATTCCAACAGGTAAGCAGGTTTACGAAAAGGGAAAATAGCTAGGACTTGGTATACTTGAGCTATACATAGTTCAGAAGAGCAAAGACACTCAAGCTACTACATTCTGCATTTCCCATTTCAGTGGCATACCAGGGTTCCAAGTTTAATGCACAACATCTGTGCTGCATAGGAGTTGAAGCCAAATGTTGGGTGATGTCCCATTGGTTAGTTATATGCAGAAACCAAAACATAATGTGCACAAAGTAGAATTTACACTTGCAGCACTCTAAGCAAACTTAGTCTTCACAGCAAACCGAAAGTCAGTTAGCACAGGAAAACATAAATTGGGCAAATCAATGTTTATTAGATTCATATGTAGTTGGTTGCTGCATAAGTGGTCTAGTACTCCAAAGGCAGCTTCCTGAGTGCATTTTTCACTATAGTGGTTAAAAAAAAAAAAAGGCAGTCATACCTGCACTTCTCCGACAAAGGTAGAGAGAAATTATGCTACCACAGCTTAATCCTACATAAAGCGTCTCGCTTCAGTTTTACAGCACAGCCTCCAACCTGAAAGCCCAAAATAAAGCTTAATGTCCATAAATATATGGTACCAACCTAATAAGAGCATTTATTTACTCAATCCTTCATATATTTATCCAATATGCGTTGATCACTTTGAGTGACCAATGCTGTTCTAGGTGCAATGTTGTACTGTGCTAGGTGAAAGAAATTTGCAGTCAAATTTCAACTCTAATCAGAATTCAGTAGCCGATGTAATATCCACAGAATTGTCAACTAGTATAAACATGAAGCAAATATTTTACAGTTTTCTAATGTGCTGTTTACTCTTTGTTTGCAGTATCTGTGGGATATGAATATGAAACGTGCCCTGACATTATTCTCTGGGAGCAAAGGACAGTCGTTTTACAAGGTTTTGAGATGGATGCTTCTAACCTAGGAGGCTGGTCTTTGAATAAGCATCACATTTTGAATCCTCAAAGTGGTAAGTAGCTTTTTAAATTTTTATTAATACTACTTTGCTAATGCTGTATAATACGTATTCATTGCAGAAAATTTGGAAAGTACAAGATAAAAATTACTTGTGAGAATACTACTTAGAGAAGACCACATTAGTATATTTCCTTTCAAACATAATAATTCTATTTTGAATTACTGTTAGTGTGGTGAGAATCAGAACACTCTCATCTTCAATCTAGCCCTTCTTTGGACCACTCTCCCTGCTGTCCTTCTAGTTTGCAATTTAAAAGTTAAATTAATCAGGAGAAGGGAGCAGAGCTGGCCTCTGAGCTTATGCTTTTCCCAGACAAACTGAGTTTGCTACCCTGGTTATAATTCATTCATCCAAGTTCCTCCACCTCCTGGTTCATCTTAGTGGGAAAGCAGTCATTGGTGTTTGCATACGGCTTTCCTTTGAACATCTACTATGGAATCACATCCCATTTCATCTAAAGAGACAGATTCTCAACAAGCTATAGTACGACATGTACATTGGGTTATTTTTCCAGAATTGGGGGTCAGAATGTACTGAGGCCCCCTACACGCTTCCATCCAGCCATCCTTGTATCCATCCGAACTTTGTGGAACAGGTGGCTAAGGCCAGACAATCTTACAAGGCCATGAACTGACCAAAGCTAAGAGATCCATTTTATAATCACATCCATGATATCACTTCATTTGTACCATAGTCAAATCAGCTATGTCAGCCAGCCCCACAAGATGGGAAATTTTGAATGGCAAAGCTGACCAGATTTGCTTTAATCATAGAAAGAGACAGCCTACTATAGTCCCAGTGTGGGATCCTGAAGGTGAATGAGTCTATTGCTGTATGCCCCCATTATACCTCTGTCTCCTCGTTCAAGAAAGAGTCTGAATTCCATATCAAACTGTTTTTTGTTTTAAGAGAAAAGATTCAGGCTGAGATATAAAATGTCAACTTTTTTTTCTGTTGTCAAAAGGAGAGCCACAGTTTTAAAAGTACAAAAACGAAAGGGCAGATGCCACTTATTAAATTATTAGGTTTTTTGTTTTGATTTGAAAGAGTTTGACATTTTAAGCAGCCGTTTCTTTTCCACTCACTTTTATTGGCTTGTATGGATTGTCTCTTTCAAATGCCTGTCATTGACATTAAACACAAAGTGGGAAATGACCTCAATCGAGCCAGCCCCCAGCTGTGTGCTCCCAGTCCTGTATCTCTTACCATTTGCTTCACACAGACTTGAAACGTTCAGAGCAGAAGGGAGTCATTCAGAAAGTTGGCTTTGGGGGGGCCCCCTGATTTCCACAAATGTGTTTTCTCCACCCCTAATTCACCAGTTATTAGTTTTTAGGTAATAGGCATCAAGTTATTTCTGAGAATTTTTAACAGTTTTACTGAAGTGTAGTTTATACTTCATAAAATGTACCCATTATAAGTGTACACTTCAGGGATTTTTAGTAAATTTGTAGTTGTGCAACCATCACCACAACCCAGTTTCAGAATATTTTTATCACCCCTAAAAGATCTCTTGTGCTCATTCACAGCCCCACTAAATCTGCTTTGTGTTTCTACCTTTCTGAGAAATTTATTCCGAGAAAGAAGCCTTCCTTTGGATAGTTTTTTAAAAAGGAACATTTGTTCATTTTATCATCTCATTTGTAGATGTGAATTTCTAACCAAGAACTCATCGCACTTGCTAGGAAACAGATCTGAAGCCAGCTCTGCTGCTGCCTTTCAGCCTGACCTTGGACACAAAAACCTCTCTTGGGACGTTTTCGAAGCCTAAATCCCACCCACAAAGGCAGTTTTAGAAGCAGGAATGATAAGTGTGATGGAGCAGCTTTGGGAAGACCAATTTAGAAAGCAATGCTCTTTCCCCCTCAGGTCAGACAGTCTTTTCTGACTGATTAAGGCAAGAGCAATGTCTCTCCAAATACCCCTACTCCACTTGTCTCTGCAAAAAACGAAACTCTTTAGGCATCCCGCTTTTTTGATCAGAGACATATAGCAGATTAAAAACCAGAATCTGTCTTCCCTCCGGTTTCCTCTCACTGGTTAAAAAGACACCTGTAATTAGATTGGATGTCTGCTGCCATTCTATGCTTCAGTTTTTCTTTGGCTCTGAAATCATTATGCAGCGGGTAGTTTCTAGCAGGCAGTGTTTTCAGACCATTTGTCATTTCCATTGCTGCAATTATATTTACCTGACAATTAACCATTGGTTGTGGAGAATTGTTTCCCAGTATTAGGTCTAATATATAAAGATGGTTCTGATTTTCACTGAGATAAAAACACCAGAAACTTGTGGTTTTCAACATTATTCCCTTGAAGTACATCTTCTTAGTGATTATAAAGAGGGTATATTCCTTCAATTTAAGAAAACTCGGTTCTTTAACATTATGAGAAAGGTGTGCATATCTGTTACAGAACTGAGCTATTTGTTTGGTATATCTTTTATCAAACATATCCCCTAGTGTTTTCTGCCAGTCAAGTGTTTAACATTATTAAAAAGAACAATCTAGCACACTAATTGGGTATTGTCATCTGTCTCAAACTGGGTAAAGAATTTCTTTTAACTTATCCTGCAGAATAGGCTAGTAGTTTGCCGACAAATGGTTTTACTGGGAGGAAAAGTAAATATCCATTGATCACACTGGCGTATCTCCCAGTTTGTGTTTATATCCTCTCAGTCAAGTACTAAGAGAAATATGTGTCGTGTCTCTTTATTGTTCGTAAATCCGAAAAATTGTTTCTTCCTTGAAATCAGCATAAAGCACCACCCACTGGCTTTCAAGGAGATTTTTTATTTCAGACATATTTATAAGTATCAAAAGAAGTTCTGAACAAAGTAGCAAGAGGGTATGACTAGTATGTTTAAAAGTGTGCTTACCTTATTACACAATGGACTTGCCTTTTGGCAAAGAAAAGGAAAACTTTGAGGAGAAAATGTGCAGTAGGCCCCATTCGGTGGGGTTTCGTTGTTAACTGTAAACAAGATACCCAATCCTTAGCAGGAAGCTGGCCTTCACATAAATAATGTGTGTTGTCTAGAATCATTTGATTCCCTTTTCAAAATGAGCATGTGTGGCAGAATAAGCTGGAAAGGAGGCAGCAGTAATTGATCAAGATTTCTAGGAACCTAAACAAAATATTTTCAAAGCAACATTTTGCAAAAGAATTGCTGTTAAATCATGGTTGCTAGATGGTATGGCCTGGTTCTGTGTAATGGAAGATTAAACAGATTCTTGAAACAACAAAAATACCCTTCAAAATGATCTATTTTTCCCAGGCAATACAAAAGGGGTTTGACCATTTTTGTTTTGATTGCTTCAGCTTTAAACAGGAATGGTAATTTCAGTACACGGGCACTTTAGTACCTTGCATGAAAGCCAGACATCAATTGTTGAGATGTAATCAGAAAGTACATTGCCTTATGTTTTATTTCCTTTAATCATTCTTCTTCTTTGATGGAGTGCTGAGCTTTCTAATAGTAAAGGGGAGTTTTAGAATTGCAGGCTTAGAAGAATGGTTTAGAATAGCCATCTTTAGTTTTTAAATTGCCAGGAGGCTGGTAATAACATGTCATTTTGAGGGTAATTGTTAACTATACCATTATATTGATATTAAAAAAATGGAGATCTACCTGTGAAAAATAGATGTTAATAGCAAATCTGGTATTTCCAAGCCAGTAATTGGAAAGATTTTTGAATGATATATACTATAGTGCATTGCTGAAATACTGACATGCTAAACAGTGGTTTCCTCATTTATTAAAGAACATATCATAGTCTCGTTTGTAGAATATTCAGTTAAGAATCATCAGGAGATTTCTTTTCAGTGGTGTTGTGCAACTGTCATTCCAGTTCTCATTCGCCTCCTCCCAATTCATTTGAATTAAAATATTGACCACATTGCAATTAAATGTTTTTTGGGAAATGAAATTCAGTCCTATTAATCTTACTTAATTAACTATTCTAAATCTTAAGAAAGGACTCTACTACCTAATAAAGTTATTAATAAAATAACAAGAAAATAGCAATCCTCAAGATATCTCATAGTTCTGCAATAAAAGACCAATTTGTTAGGGCATAAACTCACAGCTGCTCCTGCAAATCATATGTTGCAAAAGTAGCCAGAAATCACCCTGGAAGGAAAAGTAAAAATACTTAAATTTGAAATCCAAATGCTATATGATGGATGGGATTTCTGTTTGCTGGAAGGCCCTTTCCAAGCATATATTGCCACCCTGGTATTATAGCACATTTTCGTCTCTTGTTTATTTTTGCCAGCAATGTTCCTACCTCAGAGTGATCGATAGTTTCTGTGGTAGTACTGTGGGACCAAAAGTTGGAAGAAAACTAAGGAGACATTTCAGGAAATGTTGAGGGAGAATAACAGGCCATGCAAAGAGATAGACAGCAGGGGGAAAGGGAGGAAAAATAAGGTTTAACAGTGTAACTGCATTCATTCATTTGCTATCAGTGGCTTCAGTCTGACACATGGGCATGCCTTCCCACTACATGGATGTTTCACCTGCCCTGGCTCACTCTGGGCTGACTTGAGCTATTTAGCACAGCAGGACTTGTTTCTTGGGTTTTCTGCCCAGGCTCAGCAGGTTTGCAAAATCGTTGGAATTTAGACAAGAAAACTACAAGAAACTCAAAGCCTATTTTCAACATTTACTGAGCACTTATCATGATTTGGCCATGGGGATTGGCAGGGAAATCCAGAAAGGAGTAAGGCAGAGGATCTGCCTTCAAGGAGGTCATTCATGTTCTAATGGGAAAGATAAGAGAAGTAATAAAAACTGTATCACATAATGTGGCAAATGTTATAATAGAGCTATGGAAATAAAAACTATGGGCATACAGAGGAGGGAGTAACTAACTCTGCCTAGATGGAGTATTGAGGAAAACTTGAGCTGAGCTTTAAAGGATGGGTAGAACTTCCCCAGGCAGGCAAGATGAGGAAGGCATTCAGGATAAAGAGAATAGCATGGACAAAAACATAGAGGAATGGAAGTAGGTGAAAGTAACCATAAGTAGTTTGCTCTGGCTAGAACTCAAGATATAGATGAAAGCATGATGACAGGGGAGACTAAAGAAGTAGTCAATGGCCAAATCATGAAGGACTTTGTATGCCTTAACAATAAGGAATATGCCCTTTATCCTAAAGGGATGTGGAGCTATTGAAAGGCATTAAGCCACAGACTGAAATAATCTCTATGACGGGAGTGGGGGCGAAGACCTGGAAATGGGTATGCATGGAGACCAGGAGACCAAGAAGATAAGAGAAACTAAACTAGTGTAGGAATAGGAAAGAAGAAACTGGTTTCAACACATTTTAAGGGATAGACTCAATGGGAGTTAAAGATTAATCAGGTTTCAAGAATGCAGGGAAAGAAGAGCCATGGTGATGTCCAGATTTCCGATTTAGGTAATCGTATAGATGGTACAACCACTCACAAGATAATTAGGGAACACAAGAGAAAGAGCAGGGTTTGGGAGGGGATGCAGAAAAATAATGAGTTCAATTTTTAAATGTTTGAGACTGAGGTAAATGTGGGGGGTCGAAGTAAAGAGGTCTAGAAAGAAATTGCATGTCAGTTAAGAACTCTGGATAGGAGAAAGTTTCAGTATGTAGAGATGGGAGTTAATGCTGTGGGTATGGATGAGATTGCCTCCACAGAATGTCTGCAAAGCATTTTCATAAGGCAGTATCTCTATTTCCTGCACTGGTGATAGTGCGATATGGTCCAAAAGAGTGGAAAATTCAAGTTTCTTTCATATATCTTTGAAGTGCATTCTAGCAGTAGGATTTCTTTTCTTTTCATTGAAGTAGATTACCTTCCTGATTGTGTTTTGCTAAGGTTAATATTAAAATTGACTGATATTCTCTTTTCAGGAACTGGTTTCATAGTGAGGGTAATTTGAAATCAGACAGGTATTTGCTAGGCATCAGAAGGGAGCCAGCCAGATATGAAAATGTAGCCCCAGGTGACTCACAGAGCCCGGAGTGAATAGGTCATTAAAAGTCATCAAATGCTTTATTGAGTCCTTTAGAATCAACATTATAAAGACTGGTTGTATTCCCCTACTTCACAGATGGACAAACTGAGACAAAGCATTATGCTACTGTTTGCTGTGGTTATGCAGTTCAACAAAACTGAGGGAAGTGTGTGTTTCACTCTCAGGTTCTCTTATGCCAGGCCAAAGCTCCTTCCTGCTTTGAATGATGAAAAGTAAATTAACATGTTGCTGAGATTATTTTGTGGTAACTGCCTTTCTTAAATTTTCTTTTTGTTTTCCTTGAATCTAGGAATCATACATAAAGGGAATGGAGAAAATATGTTCATTTCCCAGCAGCCCCCAGTCATATCAACCATAATGGGTAATGGATACCAAAGGAGTGTAGCCTGCACCAACTGCAATGGCCCAGCCCACAACAACAAACTCTTTGCTCCTGTCGCCTTAGCTTCTGGCCCTGACGGCAGTGTGTATGTTGGCGACTTCAATTTTGTAAGGAGAATATTTCCCTCAGGAAACTCCGTTAGTATTTTGGAATTAAGGTAAGTCTCCTCTAATCTCTATATATTTGCTTAGCGGATAAAGAAAAAAAACAAGATAATATGAAAAGACAAAGCATTGCCGGAAGCAGCAGAAATGGCAGTCACCCCTATTGTAGCACTGAGTTAAGATGCAGGAATAGGGACAAAGGTCAACGTGCCCACTCGTCGTACTTGAAGGATCCTACTTTGGAGAACCAGGAAGTGTTAACATCCCTGTGTGTATGTCCTTCCCTGTATACAGTGCTGACACTGACATAGATCAGTACCTCGAAGTACTCAGGTAAGTCACTCATCTGCTGGCCACTGTGAAGTCTTATCAAAACTGTTCCATTCTAGTAGGGAGAGGTATTGTCAGATCCAAAAGGCTAAACTTGCTAAGTTTTCATTTCCAATCTTTGGACGTGGTCATTTCATAAAGAAGAAGATGGAAATCTTGTTTTCATGGCATGATAAGGAAAGAAGAATTGGTTCTTTACCCTGAAAAGCTCTACCCCATGATAATTAAAGCATTTATCTTTAGATTTTTCTCACACTGCTTAGGAATTTTCTTGAGGGTACAAAGTGTTTTAACACCTTTTGTAAGGAATTCATGGCTTTTAGTATTCCATATCCTAAAAGTTCCACAGAGATTGTGACTAAATTGACTGAGGCTTAATTCGGTTATTTCTTCCCTTTCTGAGATTATAAGGCCCATATGTACATCTTCTGGAGTTATAGAATAGGGAAGCTTCAACTTCCATCTCCTTAAGAATAAACAAACCTGTTTCATTTCCCCGGGTAAACTGGTAGAGCCTTCTTTCTAATTAGTTATGACAACTATATTTCTGACACATGCCTCTGGAATATTTGGCTTCAAGTTTATCTTCCAGAAGATCTAAATGCCATCCTATGAACTACTCCATAAAACAATTTTTACTTCAGGTATCTCCTCAATGACCTGACAAATAGTGACCAAATATAGTAACTGGGAGAGCAGAGACATTGATAGATCAACTTGTATGTACATGGCACCATCAAAGCCAATTAAAACACATGAAAAGTCTTGGGTCATTTTCATTAAACACTTATTTTCACACAATCATATAAATTGGAATACATGAGAACATTTCTCAAAATTTTTCAGATTCTCACACTTGCTATGCAATATACCTCCATTTTCTCAGACTGAGTTATTCCCTCATACCTAGTTGGGGAAATGTTCTAGTCCCAAGCCCCCATCCATTTTTCACATTAATTCACTCCAGTTTTAAGACATGTCTTAATTATAATAGCAAAGGCTGTCATAGGGAAGAAAGCTGTTAAATCCCATAGCTAATGAAAAAATAGACTGTAAAGTTAAGACTTTATAAGAAAGACAAAGCACTTTTAGAGAGTCTAGAGAGGTACTAATTCATAGCACCCTACCCTAATCAAGTGTTCATGTATCTCAGTATGCTACACCTCACAGGGACTTGTCATTTCCAGCAGCATGCCTCTTTGGGCACCTACTTACTGAAAAGTCAACAGAAAAGCCAAGATGGTTGTATGCCTGGATATGGAAGTGATTTATACAACAGTCCACATTGTTTTCAAAACCCTAGGGATGCTCTATCTACATAATGCTAAATATGGATGGGAGCACTGAACAATTCATTCAACATCTGAATGTTTCCAGTCATCCAGACTGTCAGACAGAGACTTGGTCTTGCTGAGTCTACACAGATAACCCTATAAAGCCTGTATAGCTAACCCCTATATAGCAAATTGTACAAAGGAAAAAGTGTAAGCTTATCTACAAAAACAAAACAAAAAAAAATTAATATTTTTTAAACTCCAGCTAAATTTAGTCCTTTTCTTTGTAATTTAAACGTAAACTTACCTGAAGTGGAGCAATTGTCATTCATTTATGAGATTCTCTCTTGGTCAAGGATCTTTAACAGTTTACAAATTTGCATTTTAGTCCAAAGTACCTTATGACCTTCAACACAAAGCCATTTCGAAGTATAAAATAGAATAATTTGGACCCTAATTGCAAAGTGATTTTCTCAGTATAAAGAAAAATTAGTTTCTGACAGTTTGAAGTACTATCCAATGCCTCTACTCCTTGTTATTCCATGACATTGTTTTGTTTCATTGTATCAGCTCTTCACTTAGGCATGCACACACTTTGAGTTCATACACTAAGGCTCTCTCACTTCGCTTGTCTCCCTAGCCGGCTTTTTCTGAGTTGAGATCCTTTAGAGTAGTTCTTCTTAATATTTTTTATTAGTGTTAGACTCCTTGGAGAATCTACTGAAAGCTGTGGACCCTCTCCCTAGAAAAAACACATCACACAAAATGGCACATGTGATTTAAGGGTACATTTTTTTCCCTTTCCTTGAGTTCCCTCCCTCCCACTGCTCCACCAGGAACCAGTCCCTGTAGATGAAGCCCTTTTATAGACTCATGGTTAATATCCCCTGCATTAGGTTCAAGGAGAAAAGGCAATTATTCCTTCTCTATTCCATCGCTCCTGTGATTGGCCATCAAAGAAATAAGCTAATTGAATATGCATGATCATTTTGATCTAATTGACAGGTAACTCCCTAACCTTTTGACTGTAGTCAAAACCATCAAACCAATTTATGTCAGTACACATTAGCTGTCATTAGCTGTCATGTTTACTTGGAAACTAATATAGCTTTTATTAGATTCACTTAAAAAAAAAAAAAAGCAGCCAGGCATGGTGGCTCACGCCTGTAATCTCAGCACTTTGGGAGGCTGAGGCAGGTGGATCATGAGGTCAGGAGATCAAGACCATCCTGGCTAACACAGTGAAACCCTGTCTCTACTAAAAATACAAAAAATTAGTAGGGCATGGTGGCAGGCACCTGTAATCCCAGCTATATGGGAGGCTGAGGCAGGAGAATCGCTTGAACCCAGGAAGCAGAAGTTGCAGTGAGCCGAGATCATGCCACTGCACTCCAGCCTGGGCAACAGAGCGAGACTCCATCTCAAAAAAAAAAAAAAGCATCTATCCTGATCAATTGCCTGTATGTATACTGTACATTGTACATTGTATATTGTACATGTAATTTGTGGATTTATATATTTGCTTTATAAATTTTCCAAATTTAAATTTCCTGGGGAGAAATAAGTTGATTTAATAAGGCTGTGCTATATTAAGAACCATCATGTTCATTGATTCTACTGTATTTAGATAAAAACTTCACTTTGTACCAGTTTTTTTTCTTAAGATCAGTTAATTTAATTGCTCTATGCCCCATGCAAATTAGTCACTTTAGTTGGTTGAGTCATCTGTTTCCTTGGAAACACAGACTAATATGGTCATTATATTATTGATTGTATTTAAAATTATGAACAGAGAAGCAATATTGTCGACAGATTATTATAGAATGGGATAGAGAGCCTTGTAGATTTTGATCCTCTGTCAGGTTATTCATTATGTAACTGAGACACTATGTTCTCTAGTAGTTCTCCATGAGGGTATCAGGTCCAACACTGTGCCCAGTCCATGCCTGATGGTTGTTGTCTCTACATTGATCTCTTTCAATCATGGGAAACTTCAATACCTCTCAAGACCCATTGCATCTTTGGACTGCTCCATTAGGAAATTATTTCTTATATTCAGCCAAAATCTGCATTTGTGAAAAATTCACTCAGTAGTGGCAAATGGTAGCATCTAAAACAGCAGAGAAGTCACTTCCCTCTTTTACCTGACAAACATTCACAAGTATGAGGAGAGCCATCATAGGTTCTGAGCTTTCTCTTCCTCAGTCTAAACATCTACAAGTCCTTCAACTATTTCTCATCAATTATGATTTAGTTGATTTTTTTAAATTATTATAGCCTCAGGACCACTATTCAGTTTTCTGAAACTAGCAGGGATAATTATGGAAGTAAAAATAGGAGACACCATATCAAGTGCTTTGCAAGAATTCAAATATGTAATATCCCCTTGTACTCCTCTCATCTTCTAATTTCACAACTCTATTAGAAAACCCATTAAGCATGACGGGAAATGATTTATTCTTTATAAAAATATCATGCTGCTATTGTTCAAGATTCCATTATTCTCCAGATATTTATTTTGTCCTTCTTTTAAGAATGAAAGAGATAAGAAAATAAGAGCCTGGAAAATGCTTCTTGGTATCTTAAGTAATTTGTATTCAACAAATGTCAATGTGACATGAAAATTTCTCTTGAGATTTTCCTGTTTCTTTTCCAGTAACTGCTTACTATTTCATACATTGTTCTCTGGACTTGATTCCTATCATTGACTGGGAATGGAATAGAACTGGAACAGCAGCCATTTAGGGGCAGTTAGCGTGCTGAGAGACAGGAGAACATGTAGAGCCCTCTGCTGAAGGAACAAATGGAAATGGAGCTTTGAGAGCTCTAAAAATATCTCAGAAATGGCCATGAACCATCCTCTTGTCAATAGCATTGGAGCTACAAATACTAGAAATACTACATGTAGCTGCAATAGTTGGTTACCTCCCCAGTTCGATTTCATGTATTAGCAGTGGTACTCAAGGATTCCCTCCACCACACCCAAAAGCATCTTCACTGGCCTTCCATGGTGCCCAAAATTTGTTCCTTTAAATTGAACCATTGCATCTGTAAAATCTCCCAAAACATAAACCTCTTTTAGAATGACTCATCAAGCTAAAAGCATTCATGAGTCCCTTGTTGTAGATTCAGTTATTGGATTGCTTTTCAAAGGTACTGCTAACTGAAAACAGGGCCCTAAAATAAAACAGGTAAGTTTTGATAAGGGCAAGGAACAGAGCCAGAGCATGGGAGAAGGTAATCTTGGATGAAGGTCACTGGAATTGGAAGCTCTAAGAAGTCAGTGACAGTGAGGAGTGTGCTCTGGATGTTCAAAGGAAGAAGACCAGGGAAAGAGGAGCAGGAAGGGCAGACCATTCTTCAGTGTCATATGTTTCTGGCCAAGAATATGAAGCTGAGAACAGCATGAAGAATAAGTAAAGGGCTGCAGCCACCACAGCGCAGGCCAGTCAAACTCCCATGATGCCAGGTCACTAGACAACAGCTCCAAAATTGGCATATGTCCTCTTTTCCATCCCTTACCTCATAAAAATATAAAAGGAATAGATGAGACATTATGTTAAGTGAAAGAAGCCAGACATAGAAGGAAAAATATTTAATGGTTCCATTGATATGAAATAATCCAGAATAGACATTCTTGTGGTCGCCTAGGGCTGAGGGAGGGGAAAAATGAAAAGTGACCACAAATAGGTATGAAGTTTCTTCATAGGGTGATCAAAATATTCTGGAATTGGATATGGTAAAGCCTACACAACTCTCTGAATGTACCAGAAACCACGGAATTGCACATTTTAGAAGGGTGAATTTTATGGTATACAAGTCATATCTCAATAATTTTCTTTTAAATTAAAAAAGAAGAGTACATGACCCTTTCATCAACTGGATCTTGAGAAAATGAAAGATAAAGACTGTATCATTGGAAGTATGTCTTGCTCTAAAAATATTTGAAATTCCATTTCTTTCTCCTCCTAACTCATGGCAAGCTTCAAGTTGGTCCATTGCCAGGTGGTGGTGCCCACGGATGGGCCCAGGCCCTTGTGAAGAGCTCACACACTGACACCTCAGCATGTAGTCAGTTGCTAGCTAGATAGCAGACTGACTTTGGTGGTGGTTCAGTCCTAAATCCTTAACCAAAAAGTAATTCTGAGACAGAACAGGGTCACACACTGGAAATAAATTCCATCATTTTCACTTCCTCCCTCTGAGATGTTAATGAGAGAAGCTGCTCTGCATAATATGGGACATCTTTCCAAATTCACAGTAACATTATTGGCAGAATCAGAAGCAGCTGCAAGAAAGTCAAACCGGCCCCCTCTCACTCCTTGCCATCATGTAAGAATTTCAAAACCTTTGTAGACACACAAACGGTTCTGTACCATGAGAATCTGTTGCAAATGAAACCATATTTTAATGAGATCCTTCTAGTACTTTCACAACTAAACTTCCTTCAGGAGGATCAACTATGTCAGAGTGATTACAGCTAGCCTCAAGCACATTCATTCTATAATTTAGAGGCCACAAAACAGGCAAGTGTCTAGAGACAAAGAAATTGAAAGAGGTGCAAATGCCTGAGGCCAGGTTTCTAATCAGAGCTCCTTATCCTTATCAGTTCACCTTTGTTTCAACCCACAGGATGCCTACCCTTTTGAGAAGAGCGAAGGAAACAGAAAAGTCAGTGAACCTTGACCTGTGGCCCAACTAGTAAAATCTCAGAAAGGATCTTTTTAAAAAGAGTTGAATCTGTTGTAGCAGATAGCTTCAAATGAAACATTTTGTATATTTTCTTTTTCCTTCAGATTCCAGAGAATAAGACTGTTTCCTAGTTTAGATAAAAATGTTTGTTATCTTTAGGTTTTCAAAATGATATGCGGCCAGATTTAAAAGGATTTTAAAAATTAATATAACTACCTTTCACAGCTGATTATAGCCTTTTAATTCCAGGCAGACTTGACCCAAAGTCAGGCCTATACATAGACCGCACTCCATGTGTGAGAAGCCTCATACCAGGTCCCGTCATGAAATGCCCTAGGCAGTACCCTGTGCCAAGAGGCTTACAGATCAGGAGCCACCAAAGTATTCTGCTTCTTCTGGCCTAACAGTCCTCTACTGCCTATCCCAGTTGCCCCTTAGAGCATGGATGACTAGAAGACACAAGGCCCTAACAGCTGGTGTACATTAAGTTTTATTGAAGTTCTTTTGATCAGCAGTTTTGATGTCAGAGATATTCTGTCATGTTCTAAAAGAAAACTTTCTTTTCTTATACTTTCAATTTGTTAAGGACCTTTTTAATATTGCTAAGGAATTTGCACAACAGATGTCCCTATCTTGTCTCTGAGATCAGATAAGTGGCTTAGGGTTAGTGTCGGGCTGTCTGTCTCTACACACAACTTGATAATAAAATAGTGATTTTACACTTTGGTAGAGTACTTATGGCTGTCAAACCAAAGCCTAAAATGGTTAGTCCCTCTGCAGTGGCTGCTTCTTTAACCCCGAGTTCAATGGTTCCTAAATTTTATTGTGCATCAGAATTGCCAGCCAACTTCGTTAACAGTAAAATTTCCAGGCCCCACCTCCACCCAAGATTCTGATTCAATAGAGCTAGGGAGAACCCTAGGAAAGTGCACAGGTGCAAGAATCCAAATGATTCTGATGCAGATGGTGCAGAGAGAACCTTTTGAAAAACCTTCCTTAGAACTTTGCCCATCCACCAAGCAAAATATGCAATCGCCTTGACACCATCTTAGGAGGCAAAGTCCAGAGGGATTGGGTCAACTTTGGCTTGCACGCCTGACTAAATGATCCCCATAGAGTCTCTCTAAATGCCACAATGTGAGTTAGGAATTGGTGTGTCCTGTTAGATTTGGCTTGTTCAATAATACTGATGAATCTCTATTTGCTTTTACTTGCCACTCGTGGATACCTTGTGCACCCTAGAAACAGAGATACCAGACATAGGTAAGCAAATCACATCGGCAGCTGCCTAATGCCCCTTCTTGCCTAAGAGACTACCTCCTAATAATGTGTTAACAGGGAAATTTTTCTTCCTAAGTAAGGTTAAAGAATAGTGTGAACATAAATTTGGAATTTATAACTCAGGTAAGTGTCTTCCAAAAGAAGATGGGTCCACTATGTAGGAATTTGCTGGAGGATCAGAAAATACTGAAAAGAAAACAATTTATAAGAGAAAGCTGACAGTTCAGTACTTCATGGCAAAGGAAGGCCTTAAGCCTCATTATGTTTCCCTAAGCTGATAACACAAATGAGTTGGTAAGTTCAAATAGATTTGATGTTTTCAAGTTGCAGGTAGAAAGAGAGGTAATACAGCAATCTATCTAGATCCAGAAATATAGTTGTCAAGTGTATTAAGAGACAGTGACCAGGATGACCTTTAATATGATTTTTTTTCTTTTTTTCTTTTATGTGACCTCATTGTTTCTATTTCTTTCCAACAAAAATAATGGGAAATCCTTAAACTGACCATTTACAAACAAGGGCACATAGCTCTGAAATTAGTCACAATAAATATTTCTATTCAATTTGTTTATGCATTACACTTGTCAAAACTGTTCTAAATTACATGAAATTGCAAAGGAGAAAATTGAATTTGTTCACTTCCGAATACCAATTGTCACCGAAATGGCACTGATAGGGTTTCTAATCTGGATTTCATTTGGGCAATACCACTTCATAAATGCCAGTGCGGAAGATCAGCCTTGCTACTTTGGCATAACTGATTCCTTAAGCAAATTAAGTTGGTTGTCAAATTGCTTACTGGTAAAATGTTGCACAGTATTAATTATGAACATTAATTGCCCATTTAACAATCTATGTGATTTTAACTAGCGTGAATGAAGTGATCTTTGCTAAGCTGAAGGGCATGGCTTGAATGTAAAACTAACCAAAAGGTGGTAGTAAGCCTAACACACAAGTTGTAAAAAAAAATCTTCCCATGTCTCAAATTGCAATTTGCATTGAGACACAAGGGATTAAAGCAAATTGGAATATAGTTCAGTGGTTTCACTTTCTCAGGTATGGCATGTTTTTCAGAAAGTAGAAAGAAATCAAAAGAGCTGAAGTGCACTTGAGAAATGGCATGAAATGGCAACTTACGTATTGATAGGAGGGACCTTCCTGACTGCTGGCTATCAAGAAAATAGCATTAATCAGATTTGAATTTGGTATGTTGGGCTATTCTATTTTCTAAAGGCCAGTATGCAGAGTTTGAGAACAGCCTGGCAGAACAAAATAGGACATGTTGCTCATTAGAAGGAAGGAATACTGATTTGTTTTACTGCCTTCAGAGCAAGAGTATTCTGATGGTATTTTGCACCCAAAATCACATATAATCTAGTTTAACCTTGGTCCATATCCAAATTTGTTAGTGACCTTGGACAAGCTCCCTATGTGTCTGGGTTTCCCCAGCTGAGATTTGAGGAGATTGCTAATTCTAACTTTCCTCGCAGGCACATTGGGGATATTCAATAATGAATGAATGTACTGCATTCCAAAGTGCTTTTGTGCAAATAACATTTCTCTTGGAAAAATAGCCTATGGACTCTTCCTAAACAAAGCATGATTAATCTGGCTGAACTGACACTCCACGAACTGGCTATCAAAGTTTTGTAGTTGTTTCAGAGAAGGGTTGTGACCCCTTCTTTATTCTAGAAAGATCTGAACACATTGGAAAAATTTTACTCTGAAGGCAAAAATTTAATTATGTATGTAAAGACTTTTACTCGAACCCCTATTAAAGCAGCTTTTCCCAAAGAGATGCCTTGTCTGGTATCACTGCCAAATCAATTCCGGAGTTTGTTGGAGCCCTTTATAGTTTATTTACAGCACCTGTCACGGTGGTTCCAGGGTTGAAGGTGTCCCTGGAATCTACTGGATTCTCTTACTTGATGAAGGTAAGTAGGGAAAAATGAAGTATTCCAATTGAACTTAATTTTTTCCAATTAAAACTATAAACAGTCTCAAATTAGTATTTGCCAGCCTGATTATTATTAACATAAGTAATTATGCTTGGAGGGCAAATATAATTACAAATACAATAATAACATTCCAGTCCTTAAAGGTACGTTGATTATTCTGACTGCCCTCTCCCCTCCATTTTGCCTAAGTAGCAAGGCCTGAACTCTTTTATGTCTTAGTTTCATATCCTGTAGTTCAGTTTAGTTCAGCACTTACTGAGCACCAATCCTGTCAGGTCCTCTGTTGGCACTGATGATAGAGAGGAATATGGTTCCTGCCTGCAAAGAGCTCACAGTGTCGTTGGAGAGAAAGATAGGAAAAAAATAGTGCTTACACCCAGCACCCAGATATTGGTTTCTAATACCATTCTCCAATAAAGGGAACCGGGAGGTCTTTGGAGAAATGGCTGATTCTAGGATTGGGGCAGGGGGTACATCAGATGAGCCCAGAGCATCTTATAGTGCCAGAAAGAAAGGAAGGGCTTAAAAAAAAGAAAATTCCACATTGACAGGGATATGGCAGAGGGACACATGCATCAACAAAAAGAGCTCCTAATGGCTAAAGCTGGAATAACTTTAGCAACAAAATAAAGTAGCATTGAATTTAATGCAGAGTATGAAATAAATATCCATGAGTCCATACTGATATAAATAAATGGTTGAATTCATAATAAATGGAGAAGAGACAAAGCTCCCATTTAGAAGAATTCCAAATAATTTATGTACATACTTCACCCTCAAGGAGATGGAACATAACTCTCTACTCCTTAAGTGTTGGCTATGCATACTTCCTTCCTTCCAAAGAGTAAAGTGTGGAAAGTGGGGAGAAAGAATATGCTTATAGTGAAGAAATCTGACAAACACTATTTCAGCCAGGAAATCAAGGGCAAACCCATTAGTGGCACATCATGTTGGTACTATGTACCCTTGATATAATTTGATCAGAATGGCACTTTATTACCTCTGTGATCTTCCTCCCAAAAGCCCATCACTGCTGTCTAACTATAAGAAAAAACAATCAGACAATTTCAGTTAAGGGTATTCTACAAAATACCTGACCAATACTCCTCAAAACTGTTAAGGTCATCAAAAACAAGAAAAGTCTGAGAAACTGTCACAGCACAGAAGAGCCTAAGAAGACATGACGACTAAATATAATTTGTTATCGTGGATGGGATCCTGGAGCAGAAAAAGAACATTAGGTAAAAACTAAGGAAATCTAATAAGTATGGACTTCATTTAATAAGTTTTAAAAATAATGCTAATACCATATGATAGGTGCTGCTAAGACACAAGTCCCTCCTCTTTACTAATTTCTCTCCCTCTGTTTCTCCTGTCATAACACTTGGACTCATGGCAGTCATATCCTGTCTACTTGTCTGTCTCTCCCACCAGACTGTGAGTTTCATAAAGAAAGAAGCTATGTGTGTCTTGCACACAAGTAGGTCTCTAGACCGTAGCACATTTCTTGGATTTATCAAGTATGCACTTAATAAATGATTTTTAATGAATTAGTAAGCAAATATGCAATACTCTAATGGTACTGAGGAAGTAGTTCAGATGAGAGATGATGAGGCTTTAGACTAATGACAGCAGAGATAAAGAGAAGTGGGAAGACTGGTGAAGAATTTAGAAAGTAGAATTTAAAAACAGGTTTCACTGGCTATGGGAAATTGTGGAAAGGAGGAGGTAGAAAAGAAAAGAATGGCTTCCGGTTTCTGGCTATGACAACTGGGTGTTAGGCAGAGGTATGGGCAATGAGCATGAGAGATAAACAAGACAAGATTGCTCCCCCCCAGACTCTCATAGTTTATTGCAACAGTGGGGGCAGGAGGGGGAGATGCAAACACATAAACAAATAATTTAATATGATATGTAATCTCCAGAATAGACGTAAGATAATGCAGATAACCCAGACTGGAGAAGAGAAGACTGGGAAAGTTTGCTTCAGGAGATGATGCCCAAATAAAGCCTCAACAGGCATGGATGAATTAAGAGAAGAAAGCTTGGCTGACACATCAAGAAACATTAAAAAGTTTTTAAAGATGGGAGCCAAATGATCAGAATAACTCTGGAGGCGGCATGGGAAAAAATTGATTTAAGATTTCGAAAACACATCCTACATGTCAAACTATAGAAAATATTCCAGGCCAGAGATGTTGAAAGATAGAACTAATGTAATGGCACAGGGATGGAAGATGAGGATGTTTCTGAAAATTAGTTTACAGACACAATTGCATGTGGAGAACAAAGGAGGGATTAGGAAGGACTTCCAGGTTTCGAGTTTGGATGATGTCAGTATTACACGAACGTTAGGTTCAAGTAAAATGTCTCCAAATTGAAGGTTATTGTAGCCGTTGAAAACCTGAAATTAGGAAGACTCAAAATAATAAACAAACTCAGCCATGTATACAGATAAAAATAACTTGAAATGCCATGTGAATATGTAATAGAAAAGTTTCAAGAATGCCAAAATCCAAACAAGGTAACTTTACGTGATTACACAATCATATGATTGCCATTATAACTTTAAAAATGTTAAATATAATCAGTTCCATTATGTCCTGGAAGAACAAAAAATGGCTTAGGAAAGTGTGGTAGTCAATTGAAAAAGGGAAGCTTGGAGAGAAGTTTGGCAGTGTATCTCCAGCATGACCCTCCCTTAGCGACACTGCTTGAGCTTTGGACATGCCTTTCAGTTGACAACTGGAGCCTGGAGGATGGTATTGCCCACAAGTGAGGCAGGAAGCCCAGGAAAGAGGGAGTAGGTTTATGAGGGATGCGGAAAGCAGGAAAAGAAAGTAACTTCTGTTTTGGATATGTTGAGTTTGAGATGATTGCTGAGACACCCAGCAATCATCTAGTAGGTAATTGGATAACTGAGTATGGAGAATAAGAGAAAAATAATCTCCTAAGATTTTCTGTCTTCTGTTTCTTTCTACCCCCAAATGGATGGTATTGGAATGTCAGCATTATTATGGGTTAGCAATACACATTAGAGTTGTTTCATACCTAGACCCACTACTAGGTAAACAAAGAAGTATCCATCAAGATCATCTCCTTGATACATAAAAAGGAAGATAAATGAATTCACTTGTCTATCAAAAGATTTTTCCATTTGTGACAAAAGGCTGAGCCCAGACGGTTTGTATTGAAAAATTGCCTTGAATAACTTTACTTTTCTTTTCCTTAGCACAAGTCCTGCTCACAAATACTATCTGGCTATGGACCCTGTGTCTGAGTCACTCTATTTGTCAGACACCAATACTCGCAAAGTCTACAAGTTGAAATCTCTTATGGAGACGAAAGATCTGTCCAAGAATTTTGAAGTGGTGGCAGGAACTGGTGATCAGTGCCTTCCCTTTGACCAGAGTCATTGTGGAGATGGTGGGAGAGCATCGGAAGCTTCACTGAATAGCCCTCGAGGTAAAAAAAAAAAATATATATATATATATATATATATATATATTTACCCTTTGGTCATCTAAATATTTTATTTGACTTTACAAAATCCTGAGACCATTGCCACACTTTAGCCCATCCACTTGCCTCAGTATTTTGCCTCTGGAAGCCAAAATATTGAAGTCTGTCCCAGTAGACACATCCAAGGCGCATAATACATTTTTAGCCAATATGCATTAGTATGGTCATAACTGTTACTAAAAGAATGAAATGCTTTCTTTTCTCGTTGATAAATAACCATTAGCCAGAACCCTCAGAGTGCCTTCTTGGCACCACAACCTCTCACCAGAGTTATCTCCTGGAAACTCCCTACAGTCCAGCAAATAAACCTTAACCTGGCCCAGCAGGGAGTCTGCAGGCCCCTGCTTTAGCTCTTTAGCCTGCATTGCTTGGGATCAGGTCTGTGCCTGCATTCTACCACTGTTAAGTATGTTGAATATCTCATAGACTCTAAACATTCCTGACTTTTGCTTAGCAAAAGTTATGAACCTTTAATGAATCTTTCTTCCATTAATTTATCTGAATCATTCTGGAAATTACTTATATTTTCAGTTTATATTGCCTCTAGAATAACAAATTCCAATTTTTTTTCTGTTTCTTTCTGTGGAGTTTGACCTTATTTTTATTTGTCCTAAATGTACTTCTCAGTCTTCAAGGACCAACCTTCAATTCAATTGTGGAGAATCTAATGAACAAATCTGTGTCTCTTGATTAACTTATGGATTTTCTGGATTAGACCATATGCCAATCTTAGGCCACTAAGTTGGAGGATAGTCAACTTTTAAGTCTGTCATCATACATCATTGACCCTGTCGCCTTAATTATTTAACTGTTCTTCTCAATTCCTTCTCCAAGATACTTGTATTTGTGTGTGTGTGTCTGCATGCATGCACACATGCGTGCATTTATGTTAGTGATTTTACAAATTATTCATTTTAACAGGTTTATAAAGCCAGCATATTTTCTTAGTTATACAAATAATACAAATATTTGTTGCAGAAAAATTAGAAAAGGGAGAACAAAAATAATTAAAGTCATCCATAAGCCTACCATATATAGAAAACCACTGTTAACATTTTAGTATTTATCCTTCTAGACTTTTTCCATGCATATCAGAAATTTTAATTCTCTAAGAGTAGAATTATATTATACAATGCTGTTCTGTAACCCCTTTTACACGCAATGTATTATGAACATCTTTCCATGCCGATAAATATAGTGAGGTCAGTGTGTTTAATTTATTAGCTGGTCACTTTAAATTTTAAGAGGTTACTCTTTAACCATTTGACATTTGCTATATGGGGATTGAATTCCTACTAGTATCACAGTTTAAAGCTTTCACTTTCTTCAAGGCCTTTGTCTTTTATAAAGCCCCTCTGGCTAACCCCATACCATTAAATCTGAATTTATTTAACAGTGTCTACACTACCCAATTAGCACTTAATTTTATTTTGCTTCCAGTGCTTTCATGAATGGGAGGTTTTTTTCTTCTGAAGTAAGTTGCTTGAGATGGGAAACCACATCTAATATTTTGGAATTTTCCCCACTTCCCCACCAACTTCTAGCATAACGTGGGACCCACTACACATGCTTATTGTGTAATTGATCAGTTAAGTAACTCTTATCTATGCCAGGAATTCCTAAAAAGAATTTCAATAGTGTTTACAGGGGTTGACTTATTTTCCCTAGGGGAACACAAGCCCCCCAAGTATTAGAGTAAATTTTTTCTTTATTTCTCTGTGACAGCTGTCTTTCCTTATACATAGTGGGTCCACAATAAATATTTAATGATGAATGAAATAAATAACTCGGGTGCAACATATAATCAGCTCATCTTTCAAGAAAATATGTCAGGCTGGGTCTCACCTTTTACACAGGTTTAAAATACTTGGGTGTATTGTAAAGATTTCTGCATAAGAAATAGAGAGGAATCAAGCTTGTATTGTGCCTTAAATTGACATCCTCCTGAGTTGCTGCTAGTTTGAAAACCACTCACCTCACCTACCACATTCAACCTGCCACATAGAGAATGAATATTTCAGCTTATCCAAATAAAGCAAATCATTGGTTCACTGCAGCTTTTTTTTTCTTCTTGGAAAGCAGCAATAATAAAGTACTGATGAACAGGATTTACATGAACTCTTGAAGCATCAGTAATGAGAGTGCTGAAATTTATGTATCTATTAAAGTTAATATTAAACTAAGTTTTTCTTCTTGTCATAGCCACTACTGCATTTTCCTTTGGCTTGATTTACTCATCTTTCTATCCAAAAGCTTCCTTTGCCATAATCTGGTACACTTCATTCATTCCAAAGCAATAAGGAGCCTTGAGAACATCTAGCCCAGACTTCAGACAGCTAAATGTCTAGTCCATCTGGGACAGCTTACACATAACGTTCCTGAAGCTGGTGTTGTCAACATCTGCTTTGATCCAGTTACTGAACTAGAATGCTTAAAGGAGTGGGATGTGTGGTTCATACTAGGTATCCACCACATCTCCTTCAACCATGCTAACAGTGTTTGAAGATCCTGCTAGTGATCTTTATAATAACTCAGATGGTAGAACCTATGTCCAGCCATCAGTTGCCCTGAAAATGCTGGTCAGAACACTTAGGTGCCTACCTATCTCCGTGCTGAATACAGTCAGTACTCACCTTTGTCAGTGAGTTAGAAGTGAGATTCTCTTTAAATGAGATGCTGCAGGGTGATTTCATAGATTTCCATAAAAGGAAAAATCATGCAAAAAGTTATTACAGTGGGCAAAATGAGAAGTGAGTATCGCTCATTGCTAATTTCATCTTTGAGGTTCTCCTGCAGATTCTTTGTCTCTCAAGAAAGCCCAATTTGTTTGTTTTTTGCTTTAAAACTACCCTTTGCCTCTACTCTTTCTTCCTTTCACTTGGTAGACAGCAAATGTTTAATGGATTTCTTTAAGGAGAGATTTGATTTTTCCCTCCACCTAGAAGCTAATAAGGAAAAGCTGTAGATCAGTAGAAAATGGAAATGTACATCTAGGGAGCACCATGTCTAGGTTAGGGAAGAGAGTTTGCTCTAAGACTTTAACAAGCAACATATTGCAATTATAGGAAGGCTCTTCAACGTGTCCTTAATTACGCAAGGTAAGTCAAACAAATGTTAATCTGTTAGACAGCTAATTTACTCTCTAAATCTATTCTAAAAATAGAGTGAAATAAAATTTGCTTTTGAGATCATTCATTCTAAATTCGGAGTAAATTATCTAATGGGATTAAAAAAACAGTCAGCAAAAGGTAACAGGTTAGAAGCCATGGGGTTTTGTTGTTTTGGTTTTGTTTTTCTTTTTTTAGAAATGGCTGCAAGTTTTGGTAAATACCAGCTGAGGGAGCCTGGACTTTCTTTTTTAATACATGTAATATCCATATTTTCTTTGAATGACTCCGTGCAAGTCACTGTACCTCACTGCGGTTTCATTTACCTGAACACTAAGACTGAATGGTGCCATTGGCTAATTTTATGACGTTGAGCATTTAAACACTGGGTCCTGAATTTCTTCAGTTGTAAACTGAAGGGCTCAAGATGATCTCCCTTTCAGCTCTAATGTATTAAAATAACTATAACTTGCTGAATACCTACTGTGTGCCATACACTGTGCTTGATATTTTACATAAAGTTTCTCTGATCTTCACAACAATGCGTGACATAAATAGTATTATTCCCATCGTACAGAAGAGGAAACAGATTCAGACAGGTGAACAAATTTACCTGGACACACATTGTACATGTACCACCGAACCTAAAATAAAAGTTTTTTTTTAGAAAGACATTTACCCAATGTCACAGTTTACAGATAACAACACCAATTCAAACTAGGTCTGCCTGATTCGGAAAAACCCATGATGCCATTTTTAAAAAGCCTCACACTTTACTTCACCACACCACACTGTCTGCCTTTCTGCTAAAATCCATGATCTCTGGGAAGGTTGGAAATACTGGAAAAAAATGCTTTTTAATCTAAGGACATGTATTCAATGGGAACAAAATATTTTTATTTACAAGATGAATAACTTTTAGTGTAGTTTCCTTTTCCTATTAAAACCATTTCTCAGATTTTCCTGACCTAGTAGTGTGCCCATAGTGCACTACATAGATAGCATTTACATACTCTGTAAATGTAATTATTCAAATAAATCTCCAGGAAACCTTGTCACTTCTCTTTGGAAGATTCTGTAATTAGAAACTTCACCAAATTTTCCTTAAGGGACACAGGCAGGAAACCTTCATTTTATTAAATTTCTTGACTACAGTAGTAACTACAAATTTTGTTTGAAGGAAAAATGGAAGCGCCCCTGAATAGAATTTCATATGATAGCCCCTGGGTACTTCTCCTGGGAGGAAGTCTTTATCTGATCCAGTTTTATGCACTTTGATTTGAATCCCAATAAAGAGAAACATTTGCTATTTTTCTCATCAATACTTCAATGTAATGGGACAAGGAAAAAAAGTTTGACAAAGAGGTTGACGGAGTACTAATCCCTAGCATTGTATATGAGTTTGAATTGACTTTGAAAGATGCTTTTAAAACATGCATGGATGATGTAGTTGAAACTTAGGTTCCATTTATTATTTTTACTGCAACTTTCTTTAATTCTACAGAGGACTCAAACTAATGAGTCATGTAATAGATGACCAAGTACTTAAGCAGAATGTGAAATGGTACTAGATGGGAATATAAAATAAAATTTGTGACAAGCTGGATGCATTTATTTTTTTAAGTAGATACAGAGGGTGAAGGAGTGACTGGACAGGATGAAATTAATCAATGACTTAATTTGGTTCTCTTGGACCCCACCAAGGGTTATATCTCTATTTTCATATACATCTTCAAGCAAACTGACCTCAGAACTCAGCAGGAGCAGAACTTAGGCAATATCTAGACAAGTGCAAACGGCCTCTGAGCTTTTCCATAGAAAGGAAATGATCCTTAAATCTTGAAGGCTCCCAAAATTGTTTTTAGGGTATTCATGACACTAGCCTTACAGGATTCATCTTAATTTTATTGGAAATTAAGAAATCTGGAACTAATAAAATCTAGACACAAGCAGTCTGTTTTTGTCCCTATCCAGATCTAGCTGAAGTGCATCCTGAAGCCCTACTCATTTTCCTGGCATCTGCATGCTATTGTGAAAAGTCATATTTGGGGTTAATGAAAAGATGCTAAGGCTATAATCAGTGACTTTTTGCTGATGTCACTGGTGTCTATGTGGGAGAGAACGTAATACAGAAACCAGCATAAGAATGTTCTTTTCGTTCTCCTGTTCAATGGAAGTGGTATGGTTTTTCCTAAATTCCTTTAGCATATGATCCATCTTGGTAACAAAGCCATTTAGATCGACAATAGGGACAGCCCTCAGTAAAATTACAGGTAAGCCATAGCATGAATAAAAAGAATGGTATATTTAGGAAACTGCAAATAATTCAGTATTCTTAGAGTAAGAACATTGGAGAGTAATAGGAAAGGGGGGCAGAAGCAAGAACAGGAAGTTCAGATGTTATCCTATAGGGACAGGACTTGAAGCAGGAGAGATGTTCACCTAATTCATGCATTTTTTATAGTGTTGGTGACAGGGTAATAAATGCACTGGAGCAAAACTGGGACAAAGAAACCACAGGGAGTGCTCATATGTGTAAGATTGGCAATGGAAGGGGATCTAATGAAGGAAGCAGAGCAGAAACCTTCAGAAAAAAAGGTGGTGGACCAAAAGAACACACTGTCCAGGAAGCCAGAGAGTAGTTAATTTCAAGGAGGTGTGAAAAACAGTCTCAAATGTCACACATTTGTAGCTATTTGATTAAGCAATGAGGAGTTCATTGGTGACCCTGCCGTTGGTGGTTTGAATGGTGGTAGAGATGGAAGCCAGATTTTAGTCATTTGACGTGCCAATGAGAGATGAGAAAATAAATATCACTAGTGAAGGTCACTCTTCTGAGAAGCTTGAATGTGAGAGAAGGAGTGTAAATCGTGGGAGGCCAATGAGCTCAGGAAGTGTTTTTCTGTGAGGGAAGATGTGGCAATGCTTATCAGTCAGTGGAAAGATACAGAAGACAGGGAATAAATCAAAGCCTAGAGGAAACTGGAAGGAAGTAGTCCTTGAACAGGAGGGGAGACTAAAGAGATCATGTGTAGGTATAGGGATGAGGATCAGTTTGTAGGTAAAAGAAGCTAGAAGAGTGATGATTCTTCGTCCTGATGGCCTCAGTGCTCTCAGAGAAATGGATCTGTTCTGCTGAAAATGAGGGTGTAAGATCAGGCCTTGAAGTAAATAGGAAAGGTTTGGGAGAGGCACTTAGTGAAGTCTTCTTTGTGGGTAAGACAACGTTCTACCACTGATGGCCAAATTCCTAGCCCAGTTTCAAGACATTTCTTATGAGAATATTCCTCCAACAACTTTGTTTTAGAATCAGAAACATCTTGAAAAAAATATGTTTGATAAAGCCTTAAAATTCAGGCAAAATATTTGTTCTTTATCCCTCAATGATCTTGTGCTGTTTTCATTTAGTGGGGTTTCTTTCTCAAATGCTGCTGCTGGTCTCTTAGCTTACTGTAACTGCAACAGAAGAGTTAGTGCCTATTATGTAACCAGAATGAGAGCTTGGCCTATTTTTTATGCACAGTTCATCTAATGCATCTGCTTAGGGTAGTCAAAAGATTTTGGCCTTAGATTATGTCAGCAATTAAAACTTGAGGACCTTCCTGCCTGTTCTGTTGCAATCCTAAAGCCATAAACTGTTGATGAGAGAAGTCAGACAAAAGGAAGGAACTTGCATCTAGCCTTGGCTCACTGCCTGTTTGGTCTTGGTAACATCCATGGTTAAGAAGACCTATATTAAGTTTATTCAAATTTTATAAGCCACAGATGCATTATTAAATGACTTTTTCTTCTGTATTTGTCTTAATTTTCACACATGCATCAGATTCTAGAAAACACAGAGATAATATTTTAAGGCCAGATACCATGGTAGATAATTTTTCAGGTTTTGGAGTCAAACAGAAATGGATGCAAATCCCAGATCCACTGCTAATTAAATGTTTGATCTTAGGCAATTCACCTAACTTCCCTAAGCTTCAAATTCCCCATCTGTAAAGTTGGAAAACTAGTAATAGTGCCTACACAACAGAGTTGTTGGATAATGTATGTAAATTGCCTAGTGTGACACCCAGCATACAGTGTGCTACTGCATTGTGTAATAGTATTACCTAGTGTTATGATCAGTCTTGCTGTTTTGCTGCTATAGTAATAATAATTGTTAACGGTGACCCACATATGGAAGAAGTTACTTTGGAGGGAAGTAAACATTATGTCCTTACAGGTCCATCTGAGACTTGATGATTTCTAGGTAGGAAGGGTGCCAAAAAAGAAGCAAGAAGTAAGGTAGGATGGAATTCACGTGTCGTATGTGATTTGACTAGCTTACCCCTCTTCACCTTGAGATGCAGCAATTCTAGTGTTGGTTCCTTGTACATGTTGTATTTTGGGGAGTCCCACAAGACTCATCTAACTAAAATAATTCCCTCAGCAGCCTACAATTTCACCATTAAATTCATTCCATAAGGATTTTCTTTAGATGTGAACTTAGTATGTAGTGCAGGGAATTGTCTAGGAGAGCAGCACATTAATTCTTCATTAAAACACTTGATGGGGGCCTGGAGGGAATGGAGCAGAGGATGGATATGTTTGGATCGACAGGATCACCTGAGGAAGACAAGCCTAGGTGGGAACTACTGAAGGTAGCATGGAGAAGTGTGGTGCTAGGCATATGGCAGAATTGCTGCAAAGTGGGAAGAGGTGAAAGAATAACACTGATATACTTCACCTCCGCAGTATTATCTAGAATGAAACTTGGATACCTACGTGTAAAGACTGATGCTTGGAATTGTGGTTCCTCTTTTTGTTTAAGATCACTAGCCAAAAGAACTTTGCTTCCTTATCACAGCTTCTCAATGTCATACCTTTCTTATCTGTCCACTTAAGAAATGCCTCAGCTGATGAAAAAGAAGAGTCTCCCCACCCCTGCCAAAAAAGTGACAGAGATCACACACTAACAGGCTGCAAATCACTTAGATCATATTTTGAGTGGTGTATTATGGTAACCTATAAATAACTAATTGTGTAAAATTGCTTTAGTAGTTTCTAGATGGCAGCTTTAATTAAAAGCACCAGAGACATTTAGAAGTTTAGAAATGGATGGCATGTAATTTGCCCTTTTACCAACCATAAAATGGTAATTAAGGAATTTGATTCACTTCTTCCTATTAAAAGTTTTATGAGAATAGCAAGTTCCTTCTAAATACAGTTTCTCTTCAGCAGAAGGTAGTACGTTTGCTTTATCAGTCTTCTCCAGCAGGGTAAGATGTTTTAATGTACAAATTCTTCAGAAGTTAATGAGGACATTTCTTCCAATGCAAAATGTTTGTTTTTAAGATTCTAAAACATAAAACTGTATTAGAGTTAAACTTTCATCATGGTTCCATATTGCTCCACCATCAATGCAAGATGGCCCAGTAATTTCATGATTACCACATGCATGGAGCTGATTATAAAATTAAAGAAATGGGGAAGTCATTTCCGGGTGACTCCAGCATGCTTGGCTGATTTTTGAAGGAATCTGAAGTCTACAATGTGTTGACTTCCCAGGGAATTCAGAATATTCACTCTACACTAAAGGAGTCATAAAAGATGGTTTTTTATCCAGAAATACTGGATGAATTAATAGTTGCATAGTGTAACATTCAAACAACATGCAACAAACTAAGATGTCTTTGGAAATCCATGAATTTAACACTGTCACAGGCTAAAACACAGCTAGAAATGGAGTAAGGAAGTTCATTTTTTATTTTATAATTGAACAATTGATTGCATTTTTGGCCCAGGGTTTAATAGATGTTACTACTCAGGGCACTTACAACAGCATCATTAATGACGTAAGTTATATGCAACATAAAGACAGCTTCTGGGTTTTTTTATTTGTTTGGCTGGTTAAAAAAAAAAAAAAGGAATGCCTCATAGTCAGCTGCTGTTTTGTTTTGTTTTGTTTTGTTTTTAATGTCAAGCATATGTTTAAAAGTTATCTAAGCTGGATAGATCTTAGCAGAAAACAGGGGCTATTTGAAATGTCTCCTGTTCATCCCATCTTTCAGTGACTCCTTGGCTAACTCTGAGCCCCTTGCAGCAGCCCTCAGTCTATCTCTCCCAGATAGAAATCCACCCTTTTGTCTTCTCTCTCCCATAATCGGAACTGGGTGGGTATAAGTGATATACTAAAGGAGGATGGGACAGTGGGAGGAGTATTTTTTTGGGGAGAGGAGTATTTTATCACTGACATTATTTAGAATTTCCAGTGAATGTTGATTGTTAAAATGGACCTAGTATTCACCAGGTTTATTATTGTTTTTAATATTTCAACAGAAAATGCACTTCCCCTTTACTGTCTGTACCCAGAACCAACCACTCCCACCCACTCCCCCAAACCTTGGTATGCCCCTGCAGGTATAAGGAAAATACTCACAAAATAACACTCAACGAAAAGCTCAGGACACAAAGCTGTATATACCGTATACTGCTTCATCATATATTCTCCCTTGCACATATATGTGTGTGTGTATATATATATATATATATATCTCAAATATATATATCCCTTGCATCATATATATATTTTGTATATATATATTCCTTGCACATATCTAGATAGATAGAGAGAGAGAGAGAGAGAGAGAGAAAGATTGAAAGGGAGTATATGTAAATGTTAGCAATGATAATTGCTACATAAGGATGTAAGAAATTATAAGTGACTTTTATTTTCTTCTCTTTAATTTTCTGAGCATTTATTAGAATTCAACAAAAGACCAGATGTTATTTTTTGAATTGATGATGTCTAGTTATGAAATAAAATGAAACCCTTGGATTTTTCTTAAAAATACATGTATGTTATTTTCTCTTACACATGCCCTATTTTGTCCTATGGCCCGATTTCTGAGGACTCAGCTCTCTGTTTTCATAGATGACAGCTCTCCAAGGAGTGTCATAGTACTGATGGTTGACAGTGGGTTATTCCCATCTGAGTATGTTACAGGAGACCTGCTGAAGGGACAATACTAAGTCAAGGAAGAAACTTAAATGGAAGTCCTTGAAGGAATCCTGGCAGGCCAGTAGTAAAAGATATTTAAATTACATTTATTATTTTTTAAGAGTAGCATAAAGAAGAAAAATTTAAATGGCCTATATGCCTACCATCTAGATAAGCACTACTGACATGGAAACATAAAAATGTAAAAGTAATGTCTATGATTTGATAGTTCAAACTGTATAGAAAGATACAAAAAGAAATTTCAGGCTTGTTTGCCACAAACACACATACCCGGGTCTCGCTCTGTAAAGATAACCAGTTTTAACAATGTTTTGAGATTCCTTCCAGACCTGTATATATATTTTCCCTTACATAAAAGTAAACCATACCATATAGATTACTCCTCACCCTGCTTCTTTTATTTAATAATATATCTTGAAGATCTTTCCATAAAAGCAGGTGTGTATCTACCGTTGTTTTTAAGAGCTGCGTGACCTTATAACATATGAATACACCGTAATATATTAAGCTAGTTGCCTCATGATATACTTGTTGCTTATTTTTCATCTTTCTTTATTACATTGTGGCAATGAATAACCTGGTTCATATATTTTGGAGCACTTTTGTGAGCATATACATAGGGTTAATTTTTAACAGTAGTGGATATTGCCAAATTGTCCTCCCAAAAGATGCACACATTTACAGTCTCACTAATAGTGTGTCAGAGTGTCAGTTTGCAATACCCTCAGCAGCTTTCAGTATAACCCTCCTAATGTATGCCCATCTGATCAGTGGGAAATGGTGTCTTATAGCTTGCAACTTTAATTTGCATTTCCTTTAATTATCAATGAATTTGAGTCTCATTTCGTATCTGTTGTGACCATTTGTATTTCTTTTTTGGTAAATTCAGTTTCACATCCTCTTCCAGTTTTTCTACTGAGCTGTTGTCCTTTTTGTTCTGGAAATTAAGAAAACATCCCTCTGTCTTTCATATGTGTTCCAAATATTTTTTCAAGCTTGTCATTTTTTTCTCTCTCTTTCTTTAACCCTTATAGAATTTTCTATCTTCATATGGTCAGATTTATCAATATATCCACTTAACACCTCTAGAGTTTGTGTCCTGCTGGAAAAATCTTCCTGTCATAAAGATACAATATTTTTAAAGCAGGTGTGCAGACTTTTTGGTGACCCTTAAATCATACCATGTGCCTCTCTAATTTGAGCCCTGTGAAATTTGGAAAACTTAGAAAGTGTTTACAGTAGTTAAAACCAGAGAGTTTGGAATAATACAGATAAAAATGGGTTCAAATTTATTTTGAATCCATCTTTGAGCCACTGTTTTGTCATCTGTAAAATGGAGATAGTAACTGCCTTCATTATGGGGTTATAGAGGATGAAATGACACAAGATGGGTTAAACCAGCGCCTGGCGCAGATTAAGTACTGAATAAAATATGATGGTGAGAATGAGGATAAGTATTAAGATACTTTTTAAGCTAATAACTAGACGATTTTCAAGATTGGTAATAAACATTTTGTTTTCAAAATTGTTTGACAGTATTTAAATTCTCTTCTTTCAGACTTCATTGATGGTACAGACACAGCCCTAGTTTAATTCTGTTTACTTGCAAAATTCATTGTTCAATTAAAGGGGAAAAATTGCAACATAGAGAGATGAGCTACAGGGTGCTTGACTGAAGAAAAGTGTATGGAAAGTCACGAGTACACATGTGCATAAGACGTGCTAGGATATTAATTATAGTATAAAAAATAGAAACAACCTAATAATCCATTAACAGGGGGTTGGTCAAATGATGGAACATTATACAACAATATAAAGGAATGAGCTAGATCTACATGTAAAAATATTAATAGTCAAAAATATAATGTTGCATGGATAAAAGAGAAAATTGCAGTAAGATACGTAAGGTGTAATATAATTTACATATTATTGTGGTAAAATATGCATAACATTTATTATTTTATTATGTGTACAGTTCTAAGGCATTAAGTACATTCACATTATTATTCGGCCATCACTATCATCCATCTCCTATATAAATTTTTAAAGCACAAAAACAATATTATATATTATTCATGGATATATACATATGTAGAAAATGTATAAAAACACGCATGAGACTGACACACACTAACTTCAGGACAGTAGTTATCTCTGGGGAAGGAAGGAAAAAGAGGATGGGGATAAGGAGACGGAATTGACCATAAAGAGGTATGTAAAGCAAATAAAAGAGATATGTAAAGCAAATGCTAACATCTATTAAATTTTGGTGGTGGATGCATGTTGGTCTATGGTATTATTTTCTGACTTTTCTAACCATTTGAAATGCTTCCTAGTTTTGAAACATTTTAAGTCAGAAGTAGGGTTTAGAAATATCAGCACTTTGGGAGGCTGAGGCAGGTGGATCACCTGAGGTCAGGAGTTCAAGACCAGCCTGGCCAACATGGTGAAACCCTATCTCTATTAAAAATACAAAAATTAACTGGGCATGGTGGCGTGTGCCTGTAATCCCAGCTACTCAGGAGGCTGAGGCAGGAGAATCACTTGAACCTGGGAGATGGAGGTTGCAGTGAGCTGAGATCGCACCACCGCTCTCCAGCCTGGGCGACAGAGCAAGACTCCGTCTCAAAAAAACAGAAAACCAAAAAAAGAAGTAGGGTTTAGAAAGCAACTTGCAAATGCATACCTGAAAATTCCATTTCAAAAATTGATTTATTTCATTTTGTTTTGTTTTAAATAAGACTTTCACTCATATAGAAACGATGGTCAAAATATTGAACATCCTGTAAGGCACAGGTACCCACATATGAGAACACACACCAGTTTTGGCCTTGGAGCAGGGTCATCAAGGACCCCTGCATTAATCCATTATTTTCTGAACAGATTGAATTTGAGGCTCTTCCATTAGCTGTAGAGATCATCGCATCAGCACCTCTAGTATGTGCCTTTATGTGGAGTTTCCTAAATGGCTGACAGCAAACTTCCTGAGAGACTCGATATAATGAGTCAGTTTTATCGTTGACCAAAGCAAGTCATTCTTCCCTTGGGAGTGAATTCTGGCCCATTTAAACTTTCCCTCTGAGGAATCACAGGCTTAATAAGTCAAATGTGAGGTGTCTTCAAGCCTCAAATATCAAAGCCTAGCCAGGAAGCCCCAGTGTTATTTGCTCTATTTTTCTTCCAGTTTCATTTACTAGCTATTCCATTTAATTTTTCAAAAAGCTTATTAGACTGTGTTTGGGGGAAACAGTCTAATGAGTTTGAGGGAAAAGGAAGGTGGGTAAGTGCCCCATTTAACCTGTATTTACTCAGGAAAGGAAGCTGATTACACCGGTTATTTCCCTTAGTGGGCAGGAATTATTTCTCATTTTGGAAAGCATCTCTAACCCAAGGAAACTGAAGCCATAGTCATAGACTGATAGATCTGCTTTGTCAACTCTATCAGAATAGATTCTGCTAAGCTTACCTATATTGGTTTTCATAATCCTTTCTCTGTGTTCTCTTAAACAAAGTAAAATCAGAACTGAAGGCTCGCTACTACCACAGCCCTTTTCATGACGTGGGGCACCATCTCACCTTTCCCAGAGTAGTAAAACCGGGGCATTTCCAGAGACAGTGGACAGAAGAAGGGCGACTTTGAAATCTTCTGATTTTTCACTTGTTATACTTGAAATTTTTGAGAAACCACAGATCAACACTTAGCACCCTCAAAATGTTTCTTTCCGTTGTGCTTTTCTTACTAATGCTGGGCACTTTTTCCCAAGTGTATCTGATCCAATTTTAACAACATGACGTTATTCAAATAATCTATTGAATGTTGAAAAAAAGTGCTAGACAATTTATAAATGACCAAAACCACTGGCTTCTGCATTGGCCCTAAAATAGTATCTTCCTAGTTCCTGGAAATGCTGGAGATATTTGAGCTGTTGAATTAAGAAATGAATCATTGCAGTTGCAAAAATGGCATCTGGAGGTATTTTAATACACCTCAGTTTTGTTTTGTTTCACTTCCTTTATCAGACTCACTGCCTGTTATTAATTACTCATTTTTTTAATTGCTCAAATTGTTAGGTTTCTAATATAGACCTTATTCATGTGTTCTATGAACACATAAAGTATGTTTATGTATATAAAGTAGTCTTGTATGGCAGGAACTATGCTAAGCGCTATAGTCAAACACCACAACCATCTCTTGTTGCAGCACAAACTTACTGGTTATCAGACAGGTATCCAGAGATGCCTTTATCTTAATACTTTCAATATATTTTACTGTCAGTAAGGCACTAGTATCAGTGGCCCCACCTCACTATTCATAAGATTCCAACTGGTTTTAGCTACTGTAGCACATCCACATCATGTTCTATCTTGTTACAAAAAGAACCTATTCACTGAGCTTCACTGTTTTGTTAAGTTTTTCAAGCAACAAATTTGGAAATCATAAGTAAACTAAAAAGATATGGTCCCTGCCCTTGAGTGGAATATTATCTCATTGGGGAGACATGGGAGGACTCATTAGAGAAGACTACAGTCCAGCATTAGGTTGCATGTATAAACTTCAAATACTACAGGGGTTCACAGAATGGAGAGCTGATTAGGGTTTGGAGAGGAAAAAAAAGGGGGGAAATGAGAAGAGGGAAGAAGTGGAGAAAAAGAAGGAATCTGAAAAAAGACGGGACACAAAGGTAAAAAAGAACTAGGAACTAGATTCTAACCTCTGTTCTTGATGGGTTAAGTGAACTCCAAAAGAAATAAGAGATCAAAGAACAAAGCAAGAAGGAGAAGAAGGTAAGCCAGTGGAGAATAAAGAGGTGACTCTAAATGGGAAGTGAATGACTTAGCCCTTTCTGTGAGGAATAGGGTGGTCCTGAAATGGATTTGTTGAAATGGCCCTAACTCAGTATGTAAAATGCATTCTTAAGTCCAGTCAAAAATACCCCAGGCTCTTAGTTGCAGTTCAAGCTTTAGATTTGCAGCCTAATGAGATATTATACCTCATTCTTATCCACTTGGATTGGTATTACATACCTTTTCTAATTGGTTTAGAAGATTTCTACCATCATACAAGACCAATGGAATTGTTTAATATAATTGACAAGGAAATGCCTCCATCAAGATATATGCAAGTATTCAAGTCAGTTTGTATATTATAATTTGGGAGGCTAGACTTTCACTGAACCTTGAAAGGTAAGCAGGGTTTGGGTACTAGGAGAAAGAAAGGGTATTCCAGGCACAGGAAATGGTACAGGCAAATCTGTAATGATGGGGAAGTTGCAGTATGTTTCAGAGCCAGTGCATAGACCAGTTTGACTGGAAAAATAGTATAGGACCCTGCACAGACTAATAATCATCAGCTGTCAGAATTATACATACGGCTCCTGCCATCTAAGTCAAGCCGTTCTGAAGCAGGTAATCAGGAAACAGATAAAACACAGTATGATGCCAGAAAACTGTTAATCAAAAACATAAATAAGATGGGGCATGGTGGCTCATGCCTATAATCCCAATGCTTTGGGAGGCCAAGATAGGAGACTCACTTGAGCCCAGGAGTTCACGACCAGCCTGGTCAACATAGTGAGACCCCATATCTACAATTTTTTTTTAATTTGCCAGAAATAGTGGCATGCACATGTGCTCCCAGCTATTTAGAGAGGCTGAGGGGGATGATGTCTGGAGCCCAGGAGTTCGAGGCTGCAGTGAGTTGTGATCATGTCGCTACACCCCAGCCTGGGTGACAGAGCAACACCTTGTCTCTATAAAAAAGTAATAAAATTGAAACATCAATACTAACATCACTTCTGTTGACCTTTCAGAAAGATTTACACATAGAAGTTATTTTATATGGTCTTCACAGTCATCCACTGACGTGAGCCACTCAACTTTTTTACTCTTCATTAGACAAAGGCAAAACCTGAGGACTGGGAGACTATTTAAATTTTTTAAAGTTACAGTCAGTCTTACAACTGGATCTTCTGTCTTCTACGCCATACTCTTTCCTCCACCTCTCATAGCTCTCATGAACTTGTCTGGGTATTTGAATTTAGAAAAAAGAAAGACAGGGAAATGGCCTTGAAAACTCCAATCTCAATCAAGACAAGGCTAGGGAAGTTATCAGCCCCCTTTGAACAAAACATCCCAGAGTTTTAAATGCCTTTCAATGTCAATTTTTTGTGCCCACAGATTGTCACACTTGTAGGTCAGAGTGTGGAAAGGTAAAAACAGTCACAGAAGTTGTTTATCTCATTAAACAACTGCTTTGACTATTTTTTGCTTTTTGTTCTGCTGTCATATTTGTGTCTGTGTCTGTGTCTGTATAAGTTCTGTTATATTCATATATTCTTGATTGAGCCCAAATCAGTTCTCCTAAATGTCTCTTGAACTTCCACTTAAAAGGTTTAAAATGTGTATTCACGCAGTGCTCATTACCCTGCCTTACCTTTTGCAAATGACTGTCTACCACTCCTGACTTTGTGAACTTCTCTTCTAGCACTAGCTTCATTAGTCAAGATGTATGAATGCAGGGAGAATTTTAAATGGGCCTTCTGTGTTGTTTTTGAAGGGGCACTACATGCAAATCATTATCCTAAGGAAATTTTAATTCTTCTTGAGTTAGCCCACTTTTGTGAATAGTAAGCACTATCAGCTTAATTCCTCATATCCTGCTTTTATTGAGTATTCAGGACAAGGTATACTTAGTTTGTTTTTTATATTAGAACCTCTTGGTCATTCACATACCCTGAGAAAGACTCATTTTCCCTAGAGTGCAACAACTGCAATTAGTTTTTTGCTGGTCCACGGGCAATAAATGAACTTCCCTTCCTCGGACTAATTGTTCACTAAGGTTCTTGTGTGGCAGTTTGTTTACTTAGGATGACAGAGACATTTCTTCCAAATGTATCTGAGTAGTGTTTCATATACTGCGGCTTGATGTTTGAAGAATTTCTAAAGGGGGAGATATAAAATATGCAGCTCAGATTCAGTAAACCTCATTTATCTTAGCCCATATATACTGAATATCCTTAAATCTCAGCCTGCAGGCATCTTTTGAGCAAGAACTGTAGCACACAAATAAGACATGTGCATTTCATCTTGAACTAGCACCATCTACTTAACCCAATCTCTCTCTCTCTCTCTCTTTCATTCTCTCTCTCTCTCTTTCTCTCTCACACACACACACACACCACCAACCACTATCAAGCAAAGAAAAATAAAAAAATAAATCACATCATTATCAGTGTCTAGTTTCACTGTTAAATGTTGAGACATTACCACCACCTTGGCCAAGGGTCTTCCTCAGCCAGTTGCACAGCCATGGAGCCTCATTTATTTGATTATTTGAATGAAAACTTTACCCATCTTATAAAAGCTTGAAGGCTTTTACACCAATAATTCAATAGTATAGTATTTCCCCTGAGCTAACAAAATTGTTTTCAACTACTGAATTATCTCTATGGTGAATCTAACATAGGGTGCTCTCCTACCGACAAGGGTTACATAATGCTCCATGGACTTAAATCTTATTTACAGAACACAGAAAAGCCTAAAGTGTTCAAGCAGGGTCTGTGTGGAAATCTTTGACTATGATTCTAGGCTTAGAAAAGTCACTGTCAGAAAGAATTATAGCAATAACTGGCAATTAAGATACCACTTAGCACCACCATAATACTTTATTTTCTTCAAAGTCCTTTCATTTCATTGGCTCTTGTGAGCTTCACACCATTTTACCCTGTGTAGTAGGTAGTATGTAAGTTAGGAAATCAAGACACTGAGTGGTCAAATGCCTTATCCAAAGTCCTACAGCTATTCTATAACAAAAAGCAACCTGAAAAAGTCTTGAGGCACTTCTGTTTCTTCAGAACTCCTAACATGGTAAGGTCGGAAGAGATCACAAGATCACAAACACGAAGTTGACAGAACAATTGGATTTGTGTGTGTGGTAGGGGGAGTGGGTATCATGAGCTCTTCATTGTAGCTATCCACATGGATCACATTCATCTGCAGTTATTTTGATCCATGGTCCTTTGTCTGTTTGCTCTTAGTTGTCAACCTCCCTTTTCCCATATTCCAATCATCGCTAATTGATAGGGGATTGTATTCCTCCTAAAGGATTTTAGAGAAAGACATTGTCACTGCATCCTTTCTAAGCTCATTTTTAGAGAAATTCATATGCAGTTCTTGACCTCTTGGCATGATTTATTTTGTTCAAGGTAGATGTGTTTCAGTATAAATGCATGGAAATTTAGTCCTGTAATTCAGGAAGGTTTATTGAACATTTGTGCCCAACTGTGCTGCATTTGTTGTGATAAACAAATTCTAAAATCCAGTTCTTGTCCTCAGGGAGCTTATTACCTAGACAGATCGTGATTGGAAAATTCACATTAACAAATAAATAAATAACAGCTTCTTTGGGTTAGAAAACAGAGAGACCATGATGAACTGGAGTTTTCAGGGAAGGATTCATGAAAGGGAAACATCTTGTAAAAGCCTTAAAAGGTGAATAGGATTTGGGTTGCTGAATGTTAATACTCGGGCCAAGCTAACAATCATATTAAACACACACACACACACACACACACACACACACACACACAATGTCAATAGCTTGACTAAAATAATAATTTATTTCATTCTCACATCACAGTTTAATATGGGTTGCCTGGGGAGTGGAAGAATCTCCGCTCCAAGCAGTGATTCAAGGAACCAGGCTTCTTCCATCTAGTGGTTCCTCAATGCCTTAGGCCTTGGAATCTTCCATTGGATGGTCTGCATGCAGCCAGCCTGCAGGGAAAGGTAGTAAGTAATCTATAGAGAAAGTCAATGCACGTTTTGTTCAGAATCAGGCCTAGAATTCGCATACATTCCTTCTGCCACACCTAACTGGAAAGGAGACTGAGAAGTGTAATCTAGCTCTGTTCTCAGAAAGAAAGAGAAATGGGATGACATGAACACATAGCATTGTCTCTGCCATACTGAAGATGAAAGGACTTTATTAATTTTAATTGATACATACAGATATACATATTTGGGAGCCATGTGTTATAATTTAATACATTCATATAATTTGTAAAGATCAAATCAGTGTAATTAGGATATCCATCACCTTAAATAGTTGTCTTTTCTTTATGCTAGAAACATTCAAATTATTCTCTTCTAGTTATTTTGAAAAATGCAATAGATTATTGAAACCTGTATCATTCTACTGATATATCAAACACTAGTTCTTATTTCTTCTATCACAGTGCATATTTACACCCATTAATCCAACTCTCTTCATCCTCCCCTACCTTTCCCAGCCTCTGGTAACCACTAATCTACTCTCTTTTATAGCTCACACATATCAGTGAGAACATGTGATATTTGTGTTTCTGTGCTTGACTTATTTAACTTAACATAATGACCTCTAGTTCCTTCCATGTTGCTGCAAATGATAGAATTTTATTCTTTTTATGGCTGAATAATATTCTATTGTGTATATGTGCCACATTTTTTATCCTTTCATCTATTGATGGGTACTTAGGTTGACTCCATGTTTTGGCTGTTGTGAATAGAGCTGCAATAAACATAGGAGTGCAGATATGTCTTTGATATACTGATTTCCTTTATTTTGGATATACACCCAGTAGTAGTAGTAAAATTTTCAGATCATATGATAGTTCTATTTTTAGTTTTTTGAGGGACCATCATTCCATTTTTTATAGTGGCTATACTAATTTACATTCCCACCAACAATATATGAGGATTCCCCTTTCTCCACATCTTCACCAGCATTCATTATTCCCTGCCTTTTTTTTTTTTAATAAAAGCTATTTTGACCTAGGTGAGATGACATCCCATTGTGCAGGGTCTCCTTTTTAGGTGGTAGCTCATATGATAATAGTAAAGTTACTGAACTCCCCACCACATGGAAACTCTTGAGTACTTTCTTGAAACTCATCAGCTCTGTGAAGATGAAGCCACAGAATACCTTTGAAGAATAATTCTGAAGAAATATAAGAAATCTATAGGAATATAAGAATTCTTAACAATGTTTTGGAGGAGTCAGAGATCCTTTTGACAATCTAACAAAACCAAAGGACTCTCTCCCCATGATAATATCCATACACAAAACATTTTGCAGTTAATTTCATGGAGTTTCTGAACCTTCTTAAGCCAGTCTGTACCCCACCCCTGTGGTAAAGCAATTGATAACCTCATTTAAGCTACATGGCATGGTGGTTAAGAGAATGGGCATCGAACTCAGACAAACATGTGTTAAACTAGCATTTTCTTTTTTTCAACTTTTACTTTAAGTTCATAGGTACATGTGCAGGTTTGTTACATAAGTAAACTTGTGTCATAGGGGTTTGTCATGCAGATTATTTCATCACCCAGGTGTTAAGGCTACTACCCATTAGTTATTTTTCCTAATCCTCTCCCTCCTCCCATCCTCCACTATCGGATAGGCCCCAGTGTGTATTGTTCTCCTCTGTGTGTCTATGTGTTCCCATCATTTAGCTCCCACTTATAAGTGAGAACATGTGGTATTTGGTTTTCTGTTCCTGTATTAGTTTGCTAAGGATAATGGCCTCCAGCTCTATCCATGTCCCTGCAGAGGACATGATCTCATTCCTTTTTATGGATTCGTAGTGTTTCATGGTGTATATGTACCACATTTTCTTTATCCAGTCTGTCAGTGATGGGCATTTAGGTTGATTCCATGTCTTTGCTATTGTAAACAATGCTTCAGTGAACATACACGTGCATATGTCTTTATAATAGAATGATTTGTATTCCTTTGAGTATATACCCAGTAATGGGACTGCTGTGTCGAATGGTATTTCTGTCTTTAGGTCTCTGAGGAATCACCACACTGTCTTCCACAATGGTTGAACTAATTTATACTCCCACCAATAATGTATAAGTGTTCCTTTTTCTCTACAACCTTGCCAGCATCTGTTAGTTTTTGACTTTTAATCATAGCCAGTCTGACTGGTGTGAGATGGTATCTCATTTTTGATTTGCATTTCTCTAATGTTCAGTGACGTTGAGCTTTTTTTCATATGCATGCTGGCCACATGTATGTCTTCTTTTGAGAAGTTTTGTTCATATCCTTTTCCCACTTATTTAATGGGGTTGTTTGCTTTTTTCTTGTAAATTTGCTTAAGTTCCTTATAGATGCTGGATATTAGGCCTTTGTCAGATTTATACTTTGCAAAAATGTTCTCCCATTCTGTAGGTTGCCTATGTAGTCTATTGATAGTTTCTTTTTCTGTGCAGAAGTTCATTTGTCAATTTTTGCTTTTGTTGCCATTGCTTTTGGCATCTTCATCATGAAATCTTTGCCCGTGCCTACGTCTGGAATGGTATTGCCTAGGTTGTCTTCCAGGGTTTTTATAGTTTTGGGTTTTACATTTAAGTCTTTAATCCATCTTGAGTTAATTTTTATATATGGTGTAACAAAGGGGTCCCAGTTTCAATCTTCTGCATATGGCTAGCCAGTTATTGTAACACCATTTGTTGACTAGGGTGTCCTTTCCCCATTGCGTTCCCCAGTCCTTTCCCCTAGCATTTTCTAGGTATGTAACCTGGAGTTAGTCACTCTACCTCTCTGCACTTCCTTTTCCTCATCTAAAAAATGACATTAGTACCTACTCCACAAGGCTATTGTGAGAATTAAATGAGAAAAGATATGTAAGGAATCCAGCACAGTACCTGGAATATCTTCGTATTCTCGACAAATGGAACTGATTGTTGTTTGGGTAGTATTAGTCATCTTCATTTTCAGTGGTGTTTACCTGGATTTCATACATACTAGGCTCACCTAGAATTCAACATCGTTCTTCAGATTTCAGCTTACCTATCACTTAAGTCTAAGAAATCACTTGTGACTTTCATTTCCCCAGCCCATTCCCCAAGGATGCTCCCATGGCACCTTGGACTTGCCCCAAACTAGTGCTTATCTAATGGCATTGTAATTGCCTGGTTATTTCTGTGTCTCCCTCTATCAGTTTCCAGGCTTTCTAAGGGCAATGCTGTGTCTGTTTTATAGTCTCCTGTACTCCCATTGCTTAGGACAATGCCTAACACATAGAGAGTGCAAAATGAATCTTGAATAAGTTAATAAGTAAACGGAAAAACATTTTTCTCAGTAAGCTTTAAGAAAAATAGTGGTTGGTGGATTTAAAAGGGCTGTCCATTTACTTTTCCTTAAGGCAAAGCTGAAGTCTAAAGCTTTGAGAGGATCAGAAGGAGCTGAAGACAAGACAAATGCTAAAAACTGGCATCCTCTGTCTTTCTCTCAATCAGAAGTCTTGGTTAATTAGCCCACAAATTTATTGTTCGTATAATGACTATGAAGCTCTTTGAAGTGCCTTTTGAGTAATCAAAAGAAGACATTCCAGTCAGCAGAATATTAGTTTGAATGCTTATCATTTTTAATTTGTGTTTATGTTCTTTGGAAATTGACCTTTACTATGCAGAACATACTATAACACTTTATTAAACAAAATATCTGATTAAATAACTCACTGTTCACTAGTCATATAATATTACAGTGAGTTTATTAGTGTCTCCTATCGGAGAACTCCTGATGCCATTGTTAACAACACAGTGAAATCATCTCGGCTGGTCATTAAGCTCTGCCTCCTTCCAACCTCTAGTGACATACAGAAATATGTAAACCCTCCAAGTTCTAGAAACTCCATTTAGTGGCTACATAGTGAGAGAACTTAACAAGCTTATTATGCAAAGTGACTTGGCCCTTTCTGATCCCAGAGAGTAATTAAGTGGACAGTAGTCTGATGGGTTGAAGAATGGACTTTTCTGCTTAGTAGAGTTTCTATATATACCACACATATAATACCAATTTTCAGAGAATTGGAGTACACATGAACAAAGAAAAATTCTCTTTGACTTAAAAGAACATTTTTGAATCAGCTACACAATTCAGCATTCTCAGTATTGGAGATTGAACTGACACCATATTAGGCTTAGAACTTTCCTGGAAGTTGATTTAACCATTTATCTTTGTCTCATAAAATTAAACAGCAGATTGTGGCAGAAAAAATCCAGTATTTCAGTTTTCTTGTTGCTAGGGCTATAGATGAAGAGCATGTTATAACTACTTTCCAAAGCTTATATTTTGAAAGATTTTTCATTTTTTTATATAAAAATAATAAAAATGTAGGTACCCTCAACAGCTGTAATTTAAAAAACTTAAGTGCAGAGATGCCTTCTGCCAACATTTGAAATTGGCATTCTACACAGCCAAAAACTCTGATCTTCACTGTTATCTAATTTGGGATTTTAGCTACCATTTCCAGGCTATTAAGCGCCACATCTGGACTCAGTGATTACGTCAGGATGCCCCTGCTCCTTCAGTATTGATCAGTAGCGTCTTTTTCCCCTCACAGGTGATAAATTTATAAGTAACTATCCAGTCTGCCCCAGCTTTAGGCAATTGTCTTCTTAAGAATTATAGTATTTATTCATTGGAGGATAATAAGACAAGGGAAGAAGTCAAATAATTTTGCCTATAATTTGCAGCTGTTTCATACAGAGCAATGCTTCACAGAGAAAAGAGCCTGCAATTCAGATATTATATAATATCCCCTACTTTACATGGGGTGTTCTGAATAATTTTTTTACAAGATGCACTTTATTTATGAGCAGGTCTCTCCATAGAAAGAGCTTGTTAGGGCTTAATGCTGATGAATGGAGACAGCACCATTCACACTTCCAGGTTATGGTCTGTCAGTGCTTTCATTATACGCACTAATTTACAAGGATTTATTTATTTTCTTCCAAATGTAAAAATGTGCTCCAAGCTAAACACGCTGTCTGTCTGGGCATCTGAGGCCAATGATTTCCTTGGTGCAAAGGGATTTTCAAATTCAAATTTAAATTGAGGGGACTAAAGCTATTGTGTGTTTTCTTCCCACCTCCACCCCCACCTGCCTCGCATCACTGCCTAAGCTTGTGTTAATATCAGAGATCTCTATATTTTTACTTGCTTTGAAAATGAATTCTGGTTCAAAAATTTTAAACCTAGAAGTGGTGTTCTTAGGACAGCTTAAATCTTTCAATCTTTTCTCATCCAAAGACTGTACCTCTGATTGTGTTTTAAGTGCTGATGAAAATGCTGTCAGTGAGCACATCAATGAACATGACCATTGGAACAAATTATGCCCACAACACTGGTTACCAAGGTTTGGAGATCTGGGTACAACAATATCAAAATTGGAAAGTAAATTGAATCTGCAGATCTTGCTAGCCCCAGATGGCTTTATGTGATCTGAAATCACTCACATGCCCATCTCTGAAGAATAAAGCTTAAAATATATACTGGAAATGTGTCACTTCCTTTCACTCATTCTGACAAGCATTAATATATCTACTGCATCATCACTATCCCTGGGTTATAACAATAAGCATTATGGGAGGGGAAACTTCCCCAAACATTGGACAAAAATTATTCTCTTTTTCCTGCCTGGGGTTTCCTATTTGGTTTTTACCCTCAGTGAAAACTACCCCTTAAACTTCACCAGTAAAGAGGCTGCAGAATTGTTGTTTGGGGAATGTATGTGTTTGTTGGTTGATTGGTTGGTAAGGGAAGGCAAATGAGAGAAAAATATGTACATATAAAATATGCCTAGGTACCTTTATTAAGCACCTATCACAGTTTCCTCAAAGCCTTTTCTCCTATTTCTTTTTCAACTCCAAACATAAGTGTAACCCAATCAAAGTTAATTAAAGCTTCTCAAGGAAAAGGAAGTATGTTTGGAATTTGGACCATGATAAAAGAAGTTACTACACAAGTATATGAAAGGAAAATATTCCACAAACTGTCAGCAGAATAAGCCCTGAAGGCAAATAGTGAGTATTTAATAAGCCCAGACTTATTTCAAAGGGCACTAGTCTGTGGAACTCAGCTGACATGAACAGAGAGAAAGAAGTTCACACTGTTTAGAGCTTCACAAAAATTAAAAGTAAGAAAACTATGTAAAGTCCCAGATTATCCTCCCTGGATCAGCCCAAACTTTGCACTCTGATGGGATGAGAAGTGTGGTAGTCAAGGAAAAGAATTATCCTCCCTGAGATCAGCATAGAGATGTAAAGACCTTCCCACAAATACTAGTTAAGAATACGTTTGGCTGGGCCCATTGGCTCACACCTGTAATCCCAGCACTTTGGGAGGCTGAGGCGGATGGATCACCTGAGATCAGGAGTTCGAGACACAACATGGCGAAAAACCCTGTCTCTACTAAAAATACAAAAATTAGCCAGGCATGGTGGCAGGCACCTGTAGTCCCAGTTACTCAGGAGGCTGAGGCAGGAGCATTGCTTGAACCTGGGAGGCGGAGGTTGCAGTGAGCTGAGATCGTGCCACTGCACTCCATACTCCTGGATGACAGAGAGAGACTCTGTTTCAAAAAAAAAAAGAAAGAAAGAATACATTTATTTCTTTATACCTTTTGTGAACCTGCTCAAATTTTTAGAGTATCAGATCCTCTAAGTTTACTACCTCCTCGTAAGAATAACACTTCATTTTATTTTTAATATCCTTAACTTACTAAAGTTTCACAGTATTCCTCTTAGTGTTAGTTTCAGTGTCACCAGATTCTTTGTCTTTATACCCTCACAGAGCCTAGCGTAGTGACATTCACTATGATGTAGTAATCATAGCTTTTAGGAAATGATTCATGATTTCGTACATGTCGAGCCCGTCTCCTCTCAGCCTTCTTGTCTCCAGACTTGAGTCTTGATCTTTCAGTCCATCCTCTTATAACAGCCAAACTTCAAATTTTATACTCAGTGATATTTAATATAGAGGTCGCAGAAGGTGGTTCTAAATAATAGGCCTGCCACAAACCACACCAAATTTTAAGCAATCAAGAAATTGATTTTGCCAAAACACAAAAATAAGAAGCAGAAGTTCCCCTTGGCTCATCCTCATCCAAAATGTTCTGGAAATTAAGTAATTCTTCATATGCCATCATCATTTGACCTGCCCCAGTTTTAAAAGTCTTTTTGTAAACCACCTTAAGGGTCCTTATACCTCTAAAAATTATAAAAGGATTTATGGACATGGAATTCCCTTGTTTGGATATGCTGGTTTCCTTGGAGAACTCACCAAAACATAGATGACTTTAGAAGTATTAAGGGGACGTTAAAATGAATTTGCAACTTTTATAGATATTAAGGATTAATACTTCATGAGGAACATCAGGATTAATCAAAGTACACCATAAAGACAAGTCTTATTATTAACTTCCTGCCAATGAATTAGCTCATCTAAAAGCAGTTTAATAAGTTGGGTTTATAAACTGACTTTAGATGAGTTCACATTTTGTCAGAAAATTCATGTGTGTGTGTGTGTGTGTGTGTGTGTGTGAGTGTGTTGTGTTGTGTTAAAAGGACATGCTTGTTAGCACAGAAATTCTGACTTTAACATCCACTCAATGAGTTTCACCAGACTTAAATAAAGGGAAGAGAGGAAAAGACTAAATTTAAACTAGTTTGAAAAATGCCATGTCGTTATTTTCAAGAGCACTGTCAAAAGCACAAAGGGAAATAGGAGTAGAGCCATATGTTCTTAAAGTGTAGGTGATACTTTTTATATGTATTATTTCATATGATATAACAACCTAGGGCCGGTTGCAGTGGCTCACACCTGTAATCTCAGCACTTTGGGAGGCCGAGGGGGTAGATCACCTGAGGTCAGTTCGAGACCAGCCTGGCCACATAGTGAAACCTCGTCTCTACTAAAAATACAAAATATTACCCAGGCTTGCTGGCGGCACCTATAATCCCAGCTGCTCAAGAGGCTGAGGCAGGATAATCACTTGAACCTGGGAGGTGGAGGTTGCAGTGAGCCAAGATCGTGCCATTGCACTCCAGCCTGTGCAACAAGAGCAAAACTCCCTCTCAAAAAAAAAAGAAAAAACAAAAACAAAAAAAACCTAGATGTAGAGTAACCAGCTTGTCGAGGATGGTCCTAGTTTTAAAACTGAGCCCTGCCTCAGTCCCAGGCAAACCAGAGCAGTAGATCACTTTAGCTAAGTAAGGCAGATCATCCTGTCCCTATGTTACCAAAGAGGAGTCTGAAATTTGCAAATGAATGACTCAAAGTCACACATTAGTTGTAAGTGATGTATTCAGTATTAGAACCCAAGCCTTCTAACTGCTATTATAATAAAAATTTTAAGAAACCAGGCTATAATTGACACAGTATGTAAAAACTACTGTGAAAATTGTATTAGCTTTTATCTTTTCTAGAAACTTAGCCATTGCCTTTGTGATACTGTAATTTTGCTATCTAACCCCCTTTTAATAGATAATATGGAGAAAAGAATTCAGCCCAGTTTATCAGAGTTGTTACAAACTCCCTTTTAACAAAATGTGAATTGATGAAAATAGTTATAATGCTTTTCAAGTCAGTTATTTCCTAATGCAATCATGAAAATAAGCAGCAGCCTGTGCGTCAGCACCCTAAAAGAAATGTAATATACATTATCTCCTTTGTCTTTTCCCATTTATCTTAAAGATGATTTTTTATTATTTGTGGGGGAAAGCAAGTATCAAGGGGGTGGAAGTATAAAACTGGACAAAACAAAATTATTAGACCTGGTTTTATCTCCGTATGTTACTTTTTGTCATTTCTTCTCAATACACAAAGAAGTGAATATATGCCCCAACAAACCTCTCCCATTACTTGTCCTGTCTGTGCTGAGCAAAATTGAATCTATATGTCTTTAAAGTGCCTTCCCATTGCTATGGCTTTTTTCAAAATACTGAACTTAGTGCAAATGTGATTCACTAGACTACTAATGCTCATTTGCTCTTTCCCAACAGGCATCACAGTTGATAGGCATGGATTCATTTACTTTGTGGATGGGACTATGATTCGCAGAATTGATGAAAATGCCATGATCACAACTGTAATTGGCTCAAACGGTCTGACTTCCACACAACCACTGAGCTGTGACTCAGGAATGGACATCACTCAGGTAGGCACCACTGGTTTTCAAGTGTTATCGTCATTTGGCATTATGGAAATGGATAACAATTTTCTCATGCAGAAATTAGGTAGAATGGAAGCCTGGTATATCTGTTATAACACCAGATAGCAGAAGTTACTCAAAATGGTAAGCGAGAATGGAAGTAATGCCAAGTAGAATATTGACATACCATTAAGTAAAATCTCTCAAATTTGAATTAATCAGAGGGTAAGGCCAATCTCATTTATTGAATATATCCAAGATATGTGATTTTATTTTTTTTAAAAGAAACAGTGACTGCAATTTGGAAAAATAGTGACTATGAAGGCTCTTTACACATCTTTTTAAATAAATATATGAGCATATTGTTATTCACACATATATAAATAGCTATTTCTAGGGTGTTGGGAAGTTTTCTTAAGTAAAAGCAACATCCCCTTTGAGATGTATTTTACTGTTATTTAGGAAATATTTTTTAAGCCAGTGAGGATAAAAGAAAATTTAGTGTAGCTCTCATCTGGGTCCAAAATTCTGATTTTACCACAATTCTACAGAATCAGTATTAGACATTTAAAGAGATTATAGAGCATACAGCGTAGTCCCAACATTCAGTATATGCCTTTCTTAGTCTGCAGAAACAAGAAATGAAGGAAATAGATTAGACAGTCCTCAAACATTCTAACTCTAACATTCTGTAAATCTGTGACTCTAATAAAGTAGATTATTAAATAATCTTTTCAAAAACATTAAAGTGGATGTTGAGAGTTTTCAAATTGATCAGTGTATCAGAGAGGATGGTCTTGGCTGCAGTGTTAAAATACTTGTCTAAAAGTTGTTTAAACAGTAAGGTTTATTTATCTCAGATAATGAGATGTCCAAAGACAGGTAAAGATGCCAGCAGATTTCCTTCTTGTTTCACATTGGCCAGAATTGAGTCACATGCACATGCCTTCACCAGTCACTGGCAAAGGGGAAATGGGATTCCATAGTGGGTTCAGACACTTTAGAAGTGGATCCCCTTTCCTGAGCATATTGCTACCTGATTCTTAAACCAGAATCAGAGTTCTGTTAGCAGGGAGTAAAGGGTTGCTATTGGGGGGCAATGAGCAGTGTCCCCCACAGTTATATTCCTGTTGCTTCATTTGTCGTACCAGCTAAAACAGGAAAACAAGGTAAATGTATTAGTCCGTTTTTATGCTACTGATAAAGACATACCAGAGACTGGGCAATTTACAAAAGAAAGAGATTTATTGGACTTACAGTTCCACATGGTGGGGGAGGCCTCACAATCATGGCAGAAGGCAAGGAGGAGCAAGTCATGTCTTACATGGATGGCAGCAGGCAAATGAGAGCTTGTGCAGGGAAACTCCCATTTTAAAAACCATTGGATCTCATGAGACTCCTGCACTATCACAAGAACAACTCAGGAAAGACCCGCCCCCATAATTTAATCACCTCACATGAGGTTTCTCCCACAACATGTGGGAATTGTAGGAGTTACAATTCAAGATGAGATTTGGGTGGGGACATGGCCAAACCATATTAGTAAGTAAAAGAAACACACCCCTCAGAAACCTTGCTTTAGTCATTGACTAATATCTCCTGTCACCTCCAACCACCTTGAGCATACATCTCTATAAAACACTAGAAATGTGCCTATTTTGGGTTTCTTCTTCTCTCTGTGCCCCTGCCCTGCTCCAGAAACTCAAGAAATGTTTAAATACACTCAACTACAAAAATGAAATGGGGAGTTGGGCCTGGAAAACTGAAAATATGAACAAATCCTTTTTAATAGAGATCCGAGTATATCAGGCTATCAAGTCCTAGAATAGTCTAACTTTCCATGATTCAAAATGCTGCAGAAGGCAAGAAAAAGGAGCATTATTTATGGCAATAAAGAATGGTGTAAATGTATTTGTATGGGGGAAGGGGGAGAGAGAAGATGCACATGTATGATTCACTTGTGGGATATTTTTAACTCAAAATAGGGCACTTAGTATTGCAATCAGTCAACTCTAAACAACTTTTCTGTTTCAGTGTAGAAAAGTTATGTCAAAAAGAGAATTCTTTGTCTTAGTAGAGCAAACATATGATCATCATCACCATGAGAAGGGTTCTTTTTCACACGACACTTTCCAAATATAATTCCCACCGTAAAATCTACCTCATTCTTTTCAGGTTGAGATGTACAATGCAGCCTACTGAAAAGAAACCCTGGAAACCAGGAGACAGAAACTTTTCTCTATGGCATTTTATTCCAAGCCTCAGTTTCTCTGAAGCACCCCTTCTTTACACAACTTTAGCTTTAGAGATACAGTGGATTTTTTTGGAGGCAGGGGAGGTTGTGTGGTACGAGAAGGGGATGTTAGAAGCCAGCAGGATTTCCCAGGAAAGAAAGCAGGTTTTATGTCCAGATTATTTGGCCAGTAACTCATCTGCTATCCACCATTTCCTATTTTCTGCCTGAGACACACTAAAGAATAACTCCAATTGGTCCACCCAGACTGGCTCAGAATAAGGAGACTGTACTGATCAGTGTCCAAGTTATCACTCTCAACCTTTATTAGAGGCCTACTTCTCATGGACCCATTCCCCCAGTCTGGAAGTACCTCTGCTGATCCAAATCCCATTCCCATCTTCCTCACACCTCATTTCTTCCATGGGAACCTTCCTTGATGGTTGTAGTCCTCACTGTTGTTTCATTCCCTTACTGCAATCTAGTACCACCATGCTTAAATGTAAGTTATTCTTTGGTGGCAAACTGTGTATCCAACTGGTCTCCCACAGTAGACTGTGTGTTCCTGGAACATGCATAGGAAGTGCTCGGCAGGTACAGTTAACATCTATAGCTGAACCAAAAGGACACTATGGTGAAAAGAATATGAAACAGTAGTGAGAGATGAAGCTAGAGAGGTAAGTGGGAGTGAAATGGCGCAGGGCCTTATAAGCATAATGGAGTTATACTGGACAATGAGGAGAAAATAACAGCATTAAGAAGGGAAATGCATTTCTAAAATAGTATTAAGCATGGAAATCAGTTTTAAGAGATTATTCTAGCTGTTGTATGGAGAACCATGTGAAGCAAAATAACACTAGAGGCAGGGAGAACACTTAAGAGGCAATTGAAGTAATCCAGGTATGACAAGGACAAAACATATCAATATAGAAATGATCAGCCCCTTTCCAAGGGACTCCTATAAAAATTAAGTTTATTTCCAATGCTTTTTAAATGTTCAGTTGTTATTTCTTTGCGATACAACCCTTGATGAGACTTTTCATGACAGTGCTCAGCTTTATGCAGGCTACATAGGCCAGCAATATTAATGGCTGAAACTAAAATATCATAGTATAGATTGAGAAAGGTAGATAGAGTCATAAAACATAGGAGCTAATATAAAAGAACTTGTTGACTGACAATTTCAGAATTGAGGGAGCATGCAGATGGTAGTACCATTCACGGAGGCAGGGAATGCAAGAGGAAGAGAAGCAGGTTTGCATGATGGTTGGATGATGAGTTCAGTTTGGGGTACACTGAGGTGCCTGTGTGGCATTCAGATAAGGATATCTGACAGGAAATTGGGTAAAGGTTTAAAGCTTGAGGTCTAACTACAGATTAGAGTTGTGATTGTTATTAGTTTACACATAGTACTGGTAAATAGGGGAGTGGATAAGCTCTCTCACGGAGGGTACATAGCATAAAAACAGGAGAAGGCTTAAGACCAAACTCTGAGGAACACCAGAATTCAAGAAAAAGCTGAGGAAGGAGAACCCAAAAAGGAGGCTGAGAGAAAGAGAACTGGCAAGTAGGAAGAAAACCACAAAGGTGTCAAAAAAGCCAAGAGAAGCAAGCTTTTCAAGAGGAAGGGAATGGTCAGTATCAAATGCTGCTTAGGGATCATGAAAAATGAGGTGCTTTTTAAAGAAGCCATTAGATTTTACAGCATTAACGCCTCTGATAAGAGTGCCTTTGATAGAGTACTAATTAATGAGAGTCAGATAGCAGTGGCAGAGTAGGAGGAAGTGAGGAAGTGGAGAACCGGGAAATAGATCACTTCTTTGAGATGTTTGGCCGAGAAGAAAAGGCTTTGGCATTGAGGCAAATCAGCTCCCAGGTGTGGGCAAATCAGCACCTAGGTGTGGCATGGGTAGACTAAAGCCTAAAGCTGGAGAACACTGAATGAAATTAATGGGTGAGCGGATAGAGTGTTTACCAGGAGAAAGCCTGTGTGTGGCACAGCTTCCTAGATGCTCAGCCATTATGACCAGAGCTTCCCATCTGTTTAGACAACTGTGACAGATTGGCAACCTATGTTTCCCATGACTGTACTTAAGAATATGGACCATCTTCAGCTAGAGAGAAGAAAGCTGAGCAGGGAACTTCATAATACCCAAGAGCAAAGCCCCAGTTGTTTATAGTAGTACTTACAGTGATCCAGCTGAGCTTACACAGTGCTCAGTTTCATATTTCAGTAAATCAAAATATATTGATGTGTGAGGGCACAAACAAATGTCTAAATGAGAGTGCATGGTTTCTGCTGACAGGAATGAACAGGAGAGAAAATAGAGGCCTATGCTGCAGCATGAAGATTTGAATCAGACCTTAAGAAAAGCTTACTGTTACTGTTTCTAACACTATGTGGCAACATCATATATTATCAAAAAAAAATTGTGGAGTTCCCTCTTTGGAAACTTTTCAAGCAAATATATAATCTATGAGTGCTTGACATACAGGTCCCTCTGGAGCCAGGAAGATGGACCAACTGTTTTCTCAAGGTTCCTTCCAACTCCATGAAGGTCTCGCCACAGAAATACAACCAAATTTCTAGTTTCTTGTTACCTTTCCAGCATTTCAAAACCAAAAGATCTCCAACAAAGAAAGGCCCCTCTATGCTAGCACAGTACCTATGGAAGTTAGAAAGTGATGTGAGAGAATTGTCCTCTTCATCTTACTTGCCTTCATCTTCTGTGGCAAACCTGAGCCCCAAGAAGAATCAGTTCTCAGGACTTGTCCTAATCTTTAGCAGATCATTAAGTCCTATAGTAAGTCTAAGAATAACTGCTACCACTTGTAGAGAGCTGTGTGCCAGGAACTATGCTAAGAATCTTATTTACACTATTCCATTTCATCTCCACAACCCAACCACCCTTGAGAGGTAGGTATTATTATCCCCATCTGGCAGAGAAAACTGTTAGAAGGATTATGTATTGCGCTATGACCATGGAGTTACTGAATGATATAACTAAGATTTTGGCACACACTTTCTGAACCCAAGCGTGCAGTTTTCCAACCTCCATTTTTTCAATGGCAATTGGAAATGACCAGATATCACTGTATTTAGCTGAGTGACAAATGTCGCTTGGTTGAAGAATATGCTGTTTTTTCACAGAATGTGTGTTTAGTGGCACTTAGGAACGAGTTTAATAAAATCTAATCGTGTCAAGAAATGAAATTTGCTTTGACAATAAAATCATCCATTTGTTCAAAATCAGTATCTTTTTTTGATTTACTGAAATGTGAAAATGAGCTCTCAGTATACACTCTGAAGCATAACTGCCCTTTGTAAGCACTGCTATAAGCATGCAGGCCTTTCACTTCAGGAGATGAGTTGATTATGAAGAGACTGGGTGCTTTATTTCTGTTGCTGCTTTTGAATCAGCCTGCTCTGGTAACTCACTTCCATCTGATGCCTGACTAGAATGGAATTGAGAGTTAGAGCAAGTTTCTTGGTGGGATAGCAAGTTACTCCTTGGAGGCAGCCTAATGCTTTTCCAAAAGTTAGCCCAATAGGAGATAACGCAAGCAAAATGGACCTTTTGCATGCATAGTAAATCCTATTGACCCACTGCCCATAAGGTACACACTTTGAGGTGTTTGTCTAGAGCATACAGATACAAAGCCAGTGTTTCATAAATGCTTATTTGATGATTTGTATGTTTCCCACTGGTTTCCAATAGCACCCATTTGTCAGATGGGTTTAACAGAGGTAGGGGAAGTATCATCCATAGTTATGCAGGAAGGAAGGTAATATTCTTTGGAGAAGCAAACTTTGTTCTTATATATTATATCTATTGAACTAGTCCACTAGGAATCTTACTCTTCTCAGTCGTTTGATGTGATGCTTGACTCCTCTCCAGAATATTCTGACCATGTAGTAAAAATCCAACCTATTTTCAAATGCTTCTTGTGATAGGGAATTTACTACCTCCCCCAGGCAGCACATTCCATCTTTGAATGCCTCTGACTGACTACAAGCTTTCTTGGATCCCTTTAACGTTTTGTCTTCCTTTAACCATCTAGTCTTACTGCCACTGTTCAGGCCTTGAATTATAAATTTAATCTATTTTCTATGAGATCAATCTACTAGTGAACCAAGCACTATACTGGGTACATTTATATCTGTTATCATATTTAATCCTCATGACAATCCTTCAAGATAGGTATTATGTTCCCCTGTTTTTAATATGGATGAAAAACAAGATTCAGAGGAATTCAGTAACTTGGTCAAAGTCACACAACCAATAAGCGGCAGAGGTGGAATTCGAATCTGGTCAACCTGATGCCAAAGCCCGCATTATTTTCACCAAACTACATTAAACTGCCTCCTCCACATGACAGCCCTCTCAGTACAAGAAAACAACCCTTTCATGCCTCTTAAGTCACATTCCCAATTCATTTAACTATACCTCATTTGACATGGTTTTGAGTTCCTTCACCATTCTCCTCCCTCTTCTCTAAACGTATTCCCATTTATCTATTTCTCTTTGAAAGCGTGGCTTCCAGAAATGAATAAAATAATCCAGATGTGCTCTGACTGCTCAGAGGTAGAATGGGAACTGTCACAACTCCCTTTCCATATTGTTTCTATTCCTTTTGCCCGTTGATTGTCAAAAAAAAAAAAAAACTTTAGCCACAGAATATTTACTTCAAACAAATAAGTCTCAATTTATAAAATAGAGGCAAACCGCAGATTCAAACAAGAGGTGGTGTTCCAGAAGCTTCTTTATTCAAGCTTACTTCCATGCAATGGTAGCTTGCATGGTGACCTCAAAGGCATTTTTGCAAAATGCTAAAGAAATAAAGAGCACAGATTAGAAAACTCCAGGTAAAGTTGACTGGAATTTTTTTCATAGCTGTATCACACATTTGATATATGATGTGGTGTGATGTGATTACAGAGAACTAAAAATTCACATGTCCCTCATTCCCACCTTCTCATCTTATACTTGCAACATTAGTGATTTACAACATACTGCTGGGTCCTGCCTTCGTTTCTATTCAATTCCATGTTGTTTGAGTTAGTCCATTTCTTTGTACCCTTCTGCTATCATCTAATATTTTCACTATCCTTCCCAGCCTAGTGTTGCCTATGGATTTGATGAATGCTTTCTATGCCTTCATCCATTATAAAATTGATGGATAGATAGATGCAACTGTGGCACCAGTAGACTAGTTATCTGTTAGATCATGAACCCATGTGTTTGAACTCTCACCTATTCGTTGTGACTCCTCATAATGAATCAGGAAATCAATACAATGGCCAATGACCAGCTTTTTAAAAGGTGAAACACAGTTTTAAAAATCAAGGTGTATCACATGTGATGAGGGTGAGTATTGTTTCATAAAATTTTTATTTCAACTGGATAATGGTGTAAAATACAGTTCTTAGTGAGTGTCACAGTCAAAACAAGTTTGAAAGCTACTCTCTTCGCCAATATTTACCTCAGCTTATCCATAAATGTATCATGAGAAACCTTACCAAGTTGGTAACTCTGTTTAAAAGGAAATAAGAACCACTTGAAAAACATCTGTTTCTAGTCACAGTATCTGTAAACATCATTTCCTCATCTAAAAGCTAAAAAAAAAAAAAAAAAAAAAAAAAGCTGTTTAATAATACAATTGAAGATCTTTTCTAAATCAACATAAAGCTCCCTCCATGCAGGTTGTGGGCAAATTTCTGATTCTTCTTGAAGTCAGAACTATATTTAACCATCTCTAATCTTCTAGTACCCACTATTTCTCAATAATTACTCAAAAAGAGTTCTGAACCCCATTTGCAAGTTCTCTCTAAAGAGTGATCCTTCTTAGCTAGAAAACTTGAACTCAGTTAAAGAATTTAGATGCTCTTTTACAATCCCTTCATCCATTTTGGGCTTTAGTAACTTTGAACCAATATTCTCTGTGGTCATTCTCCTTAACAGAGAAAACAAAACCTTCCCCTCTCTCTCATCCGTCAGTACTATACCACCTGCCCCAAGCAGCAGACCTCTGCCTTCCTTGGTTGTCTTCTGCTCTCTACATAACTGAAAAAACAACTTTCTCTTGTCCTTAGAAATTTTTGCAAGCTTCAGATAAAATAACCACAGCTCTATAGAGGGGGTAATATGCAGCCTCTTCTTCAAAATCTACATGTCAATTTAATTATATACAAGTGAGTTCAGCAGTTTCTGTTATTTTAAATATATCTATATTTATATAGATATATGTACATATATATACATATAGATAACATCCAGGCATAAAAAGTTACAGCAAGCTTGGTGAAAAATAAAAAAAAGAAGAAAAAAAACAGTAGTTTTAAAACAGAAAAGGGCTAGGTGCAGTGGCTTATGCCTGTAATCCCAACACTTTCAGAGGCAGAGGTGGGTAGATTGCTTGAGCCTCAGGAGTTTGTGACCAGCATGGGCAACATGGCGAAACCCCCATCTTTACAAAAAATACAAAAATTAGCCATGCCTGTAGTCCTGGCTACTCGGGAGGCTAAGGTGGGGGGATCAATCACCTGAACCCAAGGGACAAGGCTCCAGTGGGCTGTGATTGTGCCCCTGCACTCCAGCCTGGATGACAGAGTAAAACCATGTCTCAAAAAAAATTTTTTTTTAACAGAAAAGGCACCTTCTTTTCCCCTTCTTAAACTCTTGCCTAACGTCTGTCATTGTCTTTCACCCTCTCTCTCTCTCTTGCCAACCCTCTCGTGTCTACAGAATGTCCTTCATTATCCTGAGTGATACTGACACAGATGATATTGAAACTCAACATCTTCATGGGTTACTTGCTTTTCTTTGTGCACTTCCATCACTCTCCCATGTGCATACTGAAAGAGAACAGAATTAGATCTTTCAAATGAAGGCCATTATAAGTGAAATTCCCTGTAGGGACAGACTTGTGAATTTTGTGAAACTCTGTAGGGAATCAAGAAAATCTGAATTATAATAAGTTTGCTTGAATAAAGGGATCTCCCAGGGGAAAAAGAAAGTTCATTTTAAAAGTTCTTACCACCAAAGATGAAAACCTCACCACCTCCACCCCTACCACACCCTTTCAATGTTTCCATGCCGATGGAACTTATCTCACTGTCAAAGCAAAAAAAAGGTCTCTGGCCACACTCCAGTTAATTCACACAAGGACGTGTGGTAGAAGGAAAGAGTGAGTTAAAGGTAAACAGCAAGACGTGGAAGATGAGAGCTAGATATCTGAAATATTTGAAAACACATTTCTCAAAGGCCAGTAATATCAGTGTGTAGTAGGCACAAATAGGTGGGGGAGAAAGAGAGGTGACAAAAAGGATAAAAGAAGATTAGAGAGTGGACAGATCAAACAGCAAGTTAATGAGTGGCAGGGAGTAATAGAACGGAACCAAAAAAGTTATTTGGTGGCCAAACATTTACTTTGTGCTAATTGGTCATGGTTAGTTTAACCAATGGAATCAACCATTTTCATAGTAACTATCCACTAATAGATTAGATGGCATTAAAAGCCATACCAACCAAACCTCCAGTGTATTTTCCCATTTTCTTTCACTGTTCTCATGCCTGGACAACAACAAGAGAGCAGCAATTTTAACTGCTCAGAAACTGGCTATTGCAGGAGTCCAAACATAAGCATCCTAAATCAAAAATGTTCTGTTCTATTCATTTGAGCCACATGCACTCGGTCAAACCATGAGTCACAGCCAATTCCACCTGCTGATCCAAAGGCTCATATTATAAATGCAGAAATGGGAGTGGTGGGGGAAGTGTTAGTTCCTACAAGATAAAGAGGGAGCTCAGTCTACATCAGCCATAGCAGGAAGGTATTGCTAACTTAGCCACAGTCTTCTCAAAGACCTCAATATGTCAATTATCTTAAATGTGAAAGGATTTAAATCAGAAAGTGATGACTACTGAATAAAAATGAGCAAACTTTCTACCAGATATGTTTATATGCCTGGAACAATTATTCATACTTCTTCAGGAGTACAGAGGCACATTTTACCGAAGTTCTCTGGACAATTACCTAATTCACCCATTTTCCTTTGACTAAGTTAGAGTGTTCTAGTGGAAGGAACATAGACCATCCTGGCTGTGAGTCCATATTCTGCCATTTATTTGCACTGAGTCCTCAGACAAGTTAATGAAGGTCTCTGAGCCTGAGTTTCTCCACCACTAAAAAGTGGGATAAAAACATGTAATGTCTCCTAAGGAGGCCATTCCAGCTAAATGAAAAAATACATATGAAATAAGTTTCTTTTTTGAAAGGCACTTGCGACTATAAATTGTTGGAGCTGATCGGAACTGAAAAAAAGAGATCATATGGCATTACATGTAACCTTGGCTTTTACGTGTACATTTGCCATGTCAGTTAGGTAGGCATGTGGAAGGAAAGTGGCACAAACTTCACTGTACAAAGCAATCAAATGCTGTCACAGAGCATAGATGGAAGGTAGCATTGTTTAGACTCTGATTTGACGGCAGCACCAAAAGCATTAAAAAGGCTCTTTTTGAGTCCCTAGGGGCTCTCCACATTATTCCTCACCTGTAAATGAGAGATCCATTAGTGCTTATGGCTGAAAATTACACAATAATGCTAAATGAAAACTATTTGCAGTTACCATGTCTGTATTTTAGAAAAATAACATCTCATTCCGAATCATTTATTCTGCTCTCCTCTGAAAGATGGTAATATAGAAAAAACATTAAATCATTTTTATCTATTTCTTGACCCAAATGACAGTTCTCTGTGATTTCAGATTCAGTACTAGATGTAAAAAACTGACACTAGAATTGTGGAGCTGGTTAATTATTCCTCCTTACAAAGGCTAATTAAATAAATGACCCAATTGTTGATTAAGTGGCCTCTCTTTTTTAATGTGAAAGCACTTGGAAAAGTATGAAGTGCTTTACAAATAAAAGGGATGACGTAAGATGTTAATTGGCATCTTCATGAAATATTTTCTGCTGATTCATCATACACTTGCTAAAATGGGAGGACACAAGAACCAAATAAGTCTGCAAGGTGGTGTTTCTGATTTTGCAGTATCTGTGGCTGTCAGTCTCTAATTTAAATGCATTTTTGCATAATGTTATTTATTGCTTATGCAGCCCAGACCTAGTCTCCTGGCTCTGTCAAATGCAGAAAAACACCTTCTGGAACCTTTCTCTAATCCTTTAATAGAGAATGCAACAGACAAAATCAGGACTTTAGGGTATACTGTTCTTCGTAATTATACCAATATGTAAAGTCAGTAAAGCATAATGGTGTGGGAATACAGACTGCCTGGATTTAAATCCTGGATCCATCACTTGCTTGGTGTGTGCCCCTGGGAAAAAATTCTGTATCCGTAAATGGGGGTGATAATGTTACTTTCCCCACAGGGAGGTTGTGAGAATTCAATGAGATAATAAGCATAAATCACTTAGCGAAGTGTTTGGCTCGTAAGTGTTCAATAGATTATTATTTTATCATCATCATTATTATTACTAGTAATAGTAGTAGCAGTATTTGACCTTTTACTCACAAAAGAGAATTAAACTGATAACTTACAAAACTAGAATAAAAAGGACCAAGAAGAAGTTTAGAACTAATAGAGAAATGGTATCATCTTCCCTTGTCCTTTTCACATAGGTGTACCATTTATAGAGAGGCATATATATTTCTGTAGGTGAGTGTGGTGGGCTGTACCAGACGTATGTTCCAGAGATTGGTCTTAACCTGCTGTGACCTTCACAGAACGTTTCATCTCCCTAATGCTGGTGTGAAGGTCTATCTAGATCACTTAATGAATGTTCACTATAGTCATTCAATGGTACCCCAAATATTTCATTTTCTTTCCACTTTCACATAGTGTTGGGATGACTGTGGAGCTGAGGCTGGAATGTAATATGACTTTTATACATCTGTGAATGTAAGATTTTAGATCATCCTCCATCTCTTTGAAATCAAGAAGTAAAAAAGCAGCTCATTCAGTGGGTGGCCTGCAGCCATTCTAGGTGGGTCAATTTCACACACAAACAAAATAAATATTAGAGTAGATAAGAAAGAAGACAGAGTTTATCTAGGTCACTATGAAGAATATGACTCTCCCAGGACAAAACAAACAGGCTCCCAGCTAAGCGGGAAATCAAAAGGAAAGAAGCTGATATATCATAAAACAGTGTTCTAGGATTTTTGAAGACAGTTTGGTTTACGAATTGTTTCATCTAACTAATGACTTCTGTTTTTATCAAGATTTTCAAGTCTCAAACACATCTATCAGTTTTCTTAAGTCTGTTATATAAAAAACCAAATTTAACAAAATCATAACCTGGGAGAAACAATGCAATGAGATTATCTACAGAGTTCATTTAAATATTGTTTCCTTTCTCCAAATTTATTGAAACTTTTATTTAACTGCATTTTTCAGGCTTGCATCTCTTAGGTAAAATCACAATATGATAACCTGTTATCAGAGATATTTGCATTGCTCCCTCCAAAGTGACAGCTCAGGTCGTTTATATAAGTAGAGAACAGCAGGCCAACATCTTCAGCTCCGGCATATCCAAATTCTGCTGAAATGTCTGCACACAAGCAAATAGCCAGAGTTGTCAAGGGCCTTAAAATAAAAGTCAAGTACCATGCTCAATGCTATATCGAAAATATAATTTATCACATAAATAAAACTCCCTCAGCAGTGTCCTCTTTCCACACAAAGGACAATGGCACGTTAGCTCTTATTAAAACTATTAAGCACCAGAGGAAAAGCATCTTCAAAGTCCAGGACAAGTCACAAGATGCAAGTCTTGCAAACATGCTTTTGAACCACTCAGTCTTCTACACATTTTGCTCGGCAGGCACCATGACCTGAGGTGAACCTCAAGCTCTCTAAGATACAGAGGTATCTGGTTGGTAAATTCAGTGGTTAATGTCTCCAGGTTTCAGAGATAATATCCTGTGCTGAGTCCCAATGCAAGTCAGTTGGCCTAACTAAATTTCAGACTACACTGTACCTTTAAACCTACTCCCACTTTCTCTTAATTATGAAAGGGGAAAGTGTACGAATCAGTGCCAACCCATCTTTATTCAATGGAAATGCAACTCAAAGAGAAAGTTATTTGGCTGTCAGCAGGAGTGCCATCTTTTCATGCAAAAGTTGGTATGTTTGGAAAAGTAAACATGGGACATATAAAACGTTTACCTACAGGCTACACCTGTTGAAACATGTTTATCTTGAGATACATAAAGAGCAGGGGTTCGTTTGGTGAATCTCAAAATACACTTCCAAGTCTAAATCAATGAGGAGAGGATTCTGAAGGAGTAATTCCAATGTCCGAAAGAAAACTAGCAAGAGTGAATATTAAAGAAATTTAATAGTAAATATCCAATGTATTGCCGTTAACAACTGAGCACATAGGAAATGTTGTTATGGGGTAACTTTCTGAACCATTTGGTACAGAACTGTGTCTCCAGATAACATATGGGAAAGTCACATGATCCACCATGAAATCATTCTCAAAAACTGCAAGAATGAGAAGTTTCTAGAGAACAATGACATAAACATGACGTTTCCAGAGTCAGAGGAGCTCTACATAAATCATTCGCAACCAACTTTATAACATCCACACACAGTGGATTTCTGGACTTTCATAGCAACTTCAGTACCTATATACTTAGGAAGTGTCTAGGCCAGTAAATATGTAAGGGAACCATTTGACTAAGTTCTCTGGGGCCAAGATGGTCCTTGCTACTTCTTATTCACCTTTACTAGTTTTCTGTTACTACTGACACACAATATTGTATTGCTGTTCCTCTATCCTTGTATGTGGGGTAATATTGTGAGTATTATTCAAGATGCAGTCAGAGGCCGGGTGCAGTGGCTCACACCTGTAATCCCAGCACTTTGGGAGGCCAAGGTGGGCAGATCACCTGAGGTCAGGAGTTCGAGACCAACTTGGCCAACATGGCAAAACCCTGTCTCTACTAAAAAAAAAAAAAAAAAAAAAAAAAAAAAAATATATATATAAATATATTTATATTTAAAAAAAAATTAATAAACAATACGTGTTGGGAGGCCCCGGTAATTCACACCAATTTTTGGTTTTATGCCCGGGTA
>CAUYLG010050938.1:0-19106 GCA_963573385.1 Cacajao melanocephalus | reverse complement strand
GGTGTTTTAGTCATGAAGTCCTTGCCTATGCCTATGTCCTGAATGGTGTTGCCTAGGTTTTCTTCTAGGGTTTTTATGGTGTTAGGTCTTATGTTTAAGTCTTTAATCCATCTGGAGTTAATTTTAGTGTAAGGTGTCAGGGAGGGGTCCAGTTTCTGCTTTCTGCCCATGGCTAGCCAGTTTTCCCAACACCATTTATTAAACAGGGACTCCTTTCCCCATTGCTTGTTTTTGTCTAGTTTGTCAAAGATCAAATGGTTGTAGATGTGTAGTGTTGCCTCTGAGGCCTCTGTTCTGTTCCACTGGTCTATATCTCTGTTTTGGTACCAGTACCATGCTCTTTTTATTACTGTAGCCTTGTAGTATAGTTTGAAGTCAGGTAGTGTGCTGCCTCCAGCTTTGTTCTTTTTGCTTAGAATTGACTTGGCTATGCGGGCTCTCTTTTAGTTCCATACAAAGTTTTAGGTGGCTTTTTCCATTTCTGTGAAGAGGGTCATAGGTATTTTGATGGGGATAGCATTGAATCTATAAATTACATTGGGCAGTATGGCCATTTTCACGATATTGATTCTTTCTAACCATGACCATGGAATGTTTCTCCATCTGTTTGTGTCCTCTCTTAATTTGTTGAGCAGTGGTTTGTAGTTCTCCTCGAAGAAATCCTTTACATCCTTTGTTAGTTGTATTCCTAGGTATTTTATTTTCTTTGTAGCAATTGTGAATGGCAGTTCATCCTTTATTTGGCTTTAAGTCTGTTATTGGTGTATAGAAATGCTTGTGATTTCTTCACATTGATTTTGTCTTCTGATACTTTGCTGAAGTTGCTTATCAGTTTCAGGAGATTTTGGGCTGAGTCGATGGGATCTTCTAAATATACAATCGTGTCATCTGCAAACAGAGACAATTTGACTTCCTCCTTTCCTAATTGAATACCCTTTATTTCTTTTTCTTGCCTGATTGCTCTGGCTAGAACTTCCAATACTATGTTGAATAGGAATGGTGAGAGAGGGCATCCTTGTCTCATGCCAGATTTGAAAGGGAATGCTTCCAGTTTTTACCCAGTTAGTATGATATTGGCTGTGGGTTTTTCATAAATAGCTTTTATTATTTTAAGATATGTTCCATCGATACCTAATTTATTGAGAGTTTTTAGCATAAAGTGCTGTTGAATTTTGTTGAAGGCCTTCTCTGCCTCTATTGAGATAATCAGGTGGTTTTTGTCTTTGGTTCTCTTTATGCGGTAAATTACATTTATAGACTTGTGTATGTTGAACCAGCCTTGCATATCTGGGATGAAGCCTACTTAATTGTGATGGATAAGCTTTTTGATGTGCTGTTGCAATTGGTTTGCCAGTATTTTATTGAAGATTTTTGCATCTATGTTCATCATGGATATTGGTCTGAAGTTTTCCTTTCTTGTTGGGTCTCTGCTGGGTTGTGGTATCAGGATGAAGTTTGTCTCATAAAATGATGATTTGGGAAGGATTCCCTCTTTTTGGATTGTTTGGAATTGTTTCAGAAGGATGATACAGATCCTCTTTTCATGTCTCATAGAATTCAGCTGTGAACCCGTCTGGACCTGGGCTTTTGTTGGTTGGTAAGCTATTAATTGCTGCCTCAACTTCAGCCCTTTTTATGGATCTATTCAGGGTTTTGACTTCTTCCTGGTTTAGGCTTGGGAGGGTGTAAGTGTCCAGGAATTTATCCATTTCTTCCAGGTTTACGGGTTTATGTGCATAGAGTTGTCGGTAGTAATCTCTGATGGTAGTTTGTGTTTCTGTGGAATTGGTGGTAATATCTCCTTTATCATTTTTTATTGCATCTATTTGATTCTTCTCTCTTTTCTTTTTTATTAATCTGGCTAGTGGTCTATTTTGTTGATCTTTTCAAAAAACCAGCTCCTGGATTTATTAATTTTTTGAAGATTTTTTTTATGTCTCTATCTCCCTCAGTTCTGCTCTGGTCTTAGTTATTTATTGTCTTCTGCTAGCTTTTGAGTTTTTTTGATCTTGCTCCTCTAGGTCTTTCAATTTTGATGGTAGGTTGTCAATTTTAGATCTTTCCCTGCTTCTCATGTGGGCATTCATTGCTATAAATTTTCCTCTGGACATTGCTTTAAATGTGTCCCAGAGATTCTGGTACATTGTTTCTTTGTTCTCATTGGTTTTGAAGAACATCTTTATATCTGCCTTCATTTCATTCCTTATCCAATCAACACTCAAGAGCCAGTTGTTCACTCTTCGTGAGGTTGTGCGGTTCTGAGTTAGTTTCTGAATCCTTAGTTCTAATTTGATTGCAGCGTGGTCTGAGAGACTGTTATGATTTCCATTCTTTTGCATTTGCTGAGGAGTGATTTACTTCCAATTATGTGGTCAATTTTAGAGTATGTGTGATGTGGTGCTGAGAAGAATGTATATTCTGTGGATTTGGGGTGGCGAGTTCTGTAAATTTCTATTAGGTTTACTTGGTCCAGATCTGAGTTCAAGTCCTGGATATTCTTGTTAATTTTCTGTTTCATTCATCTGTCTAATATTGACAGTGGAGTGTTAAAGTCTCCCACTATTATTGTGTGGGAGTCTAAGTCTCTTTGTAGGTATTTAAGAACTTACTTTATGTATCTGAGTGCTCCTCTATCGGGTGCGTATATATTTAGGATTGTTAGCTCTTCTTGTTTCATTGATCCTTTTACCATTAGGTGATATCCTTCTTTGTCTCTTTTGATCTTTGTTTTTTTAAAGTCTATTTTATCAGAGACTAGGATTGCAACTCCTACTTTATTTGCTCTCCATTTGCTTGGTAAATCTTCATCCATCCCTTTATTTTGAGCCTATGTGTGTGTCCTTGCATGTGAGATGGGATTCCTGGATACAGCACACCGATGGGTTTTCACTTTTTATTCAATTTGCCAGTCTGTGTCTTTTGATTGGGGCATTTAGCCCATTTACATTTAAGGTTAATATTATTATGTGTGAATTTGATCCTGACATTTTGATGCTAGCTGGTTGTTTTGCCCCATTCGTTGAAGTAGTTTCTTCATTGTGTCAATGCCCTTTACCATTTGGTACATTTTTGGAGTGGCTGGTACTGATTGTTCCTTTCTATGTTTATTGCTTTTTTCTGGAGGTCTTGTAAGGCAAGGCTGGTGGTCATGAAATCTCTGAGCAATTGCTTGTTCTTAAAGGGTTTTATTTCTCCTTTGCTTATGAAGCTTAGTTTGGCTGGATATGAAATTCTATGTTGAAAGTTCTTTTCTTTAAGCATGTTCAATATTGGCCCCCATGCTCTTCTGGCTTGTAGGATTTCTACCAAGAAATCTTCTGTGAGGCTGATGGGCTTCCCTTTGTGGGTAACCCGACCTTTCTCTCTGGCTGCCCTTAGCATAGTTTCCTTCATTTCAAACCTATAGAATATGACAATCATGTGCCTTGGGTTTGATCTTCTTGAGGAATATCTTTGTGGTGTTCTCTGTATTTCCTGGACTTGTATATTGGTCCGCGTTGCTAGGTTGGGGAAGTTCTCCTGGACAAGATTCTGAAAAGTGTTTCCCAGCTTGGATTCATTCTCTCCATCACATTCAAGTACACCTATCAAATGTAGATTAGGTCTTTTGACATAATCCCATATATCTTGGAGGCTTTGTTCATTTCTTTTTACTCTTTTTTCTCTAATCTTGCCTTCTCATTTTATTTCATTGAGTTGATCTTCAGTCTCTGATATCCTTTCTTCTGCTCGGTTGTTTTGGCTATTGAAACTTGTGTATGCTTCACGAAGTTCTTGTGTTGTGTTTTTCACCTCCATCAATTCACTTATATTCCTCTCTAAGCTGTTTATTCTCATTAGCACTTTGGCAAACCTTTTTTCAAGGTTCTTAGTTTCTTTGCATTGGGTTAGAACACGTTCTTTTAGCTCAGAGAAGTTTGTTATTACCCACTTTCTGAAGCCTGTTTCTGTAAATTCATCAGACTCATTCTCCATCCAGCCTTGTTCCCTTGCTTGGGAGGAGCTATGATCCCTTGGAAGAGGAGAGACGTTCTGGTTTTGGGTGTTCTTATCCTTTTTGCACTGATTTCTTCCCATCTTTGTGGATTTATCTACCTGTGGTCTTTGTAGTTGGTGACTTTTGGATGGGGTCTCTGAGTGGACGTCCTTTTCATTGATGTTGAAGTTATTTCTTCCTGTTTTTTAGTTTTCCTTCTACCAGTCAGGCCCCTCTGCTGTAGGCCTGCTGGAGGTCCACTCCAGACCCTGCTTGCCTGGGAATCACCTGCAGTGTCTGCAGAACAGTAAGTAAGTGTTGCTGCCAGTTTATTCTTCTGTTATCTTTGTCCCAGGAGGATACCTGCCACGCATCAGCCTGAGCTCTCCTTTGTGAGGTGTCTCAAGTGCTGAGCTTTGAGCTCCATTGTTCCATTCAGAGCTGCTGTGCAAGTACGTTTAAGTCTTCTGCAGTGGAATTCATAACCACCTTTTTTCCCGAGGTGCTCTTTCCTGGGAAGGTGGGGCTTTATTTATAAGTTCCTGACATGCTGCTGCCTTTTCTCAGAGATGCCCTGCCCAGCAAGGAGGTAGTCTAGTCACAGTCTGCCAGCAGAGGCATTCCTGAGCTGCCATGGGCTCTGCCCAGCTGCTGTATGAACTTCCTTGCTGTTTTGTTTATAGAAGTATAGTTAGAACTGCCTTGGTAATGGCAGTCTGCCTCAGTAAAGGTGGACTGTCTCTGTAATAGCAGACTGCCTCAGTAATGGCAGACTGCCTTGGTAATGGTGTACTGCCTCAGTAATGGCAGACTGCCTCGGAAGTGGTGGACTGCCTCAGTAATAGCAGATGCTCTTTCCCTCACAGAGCTGGACCTTCCCAGGTCCAGCTGTGCTTGCTGTGAAGCTCTCAATCCAGAACGTTTCAGATTGCTGGTGTTTGTGGGTGTGGGACCCGCCTAGCTAGAGCACCTGGCTCCCTATTTCAGCCCCCTTTTTTTCTGTTGAATGGGCTACTCTGTTTCCCAGGCATTCCAGGCACCAGTTGAAACAGCACCCAGATTTGTGTGAGTTTTTGTGTGGAGACCCACTGCATCAGCTGAAACAGCTATGCTGGAGACTCATGGTGCTTTTCCACCTGGGAATCTCCTGGTCTGTGGGCGGCAAAAATTCATTTGGAAATGCGGTGATTGCTCACCTTCTGCATTCTTGCTGGGAACTGCACTCCAGAGCTGTTCCTATTTGGCCATCTTGGATTGTCTCCTTTTCTTACTTAACATTTTACTATCTGGGAAGCCAATTTAAATGATATCCTTAGACTCCCACCTCCTACGTACTCAGCAGTCAAGAGTGGTCTATTTTCCCCTTTCTCTCTGCATTTACTTCCTATTATTTGGTTGCATTATTTCTACTTTGTCAAAACATACACTATCTACACATTATTTTTTCGAATCTGGCCCTCACTTTTGGTTTTAGCCTTAGCTCTACAATTAAATATAGTAAATGCTCACTATTTTTTATTTAGCTGGTGTTTCTGTGGCTATCTCCAGGCTGGAGGAAACATTCATTACATTCCTCAAGAGGGGCACATGTGGACAATATTGTCTTAATTTCCCACTCTTCTTTTCCTCTTCCCCTTCCTGCCATATATTCTGTACTTAATCTAAGTTCCCCTTAAACAATGTTTCTCTGACGCTGTCATCTCTGGTCACTTCCAAGATCCTTTCCTGTACTTGGTGCTGTGAATTACTAAGTCTCAGATCTCTGTTGAGTATTTCACCCTTAGTGTTGGACTTTCTCATTGTAAGCGTGATTTTGTTTATGCCTCATCCATGTCCTCTGTTCCTCTCTCTTCATTTACTTTCAGACCCCTATGTCTCCTTTTCTCACTTCACATATCCATGGGTTTATAGCAATAATGCAAGCTCTGTTGGATGTTGTTCATTTCTCTAGGTAAAGGAAATACAGAGTTCATGGTAGTCTCTGCCTCCTGGTTAACACTAAAAGTGTGGCTCTTGTGAGGTTTTATTTGCACCCATTGATCTTATGATCTGAGGGGAGGATATAAGAGGAGAGTTGGATTTATGTGGCTATCATTATCATCCAATCTTTCTCTACTGTTATTGATATAGACTGTTAGATCATTAATATTTAGTCCTGCTTTTTTTTCTAGTATTTGTTCTTGTAAGCATTTCTCTGTTTCATCCACAAAATTTGATGTTTGCTTATTGTGTATGTATGTATTTATTTTTTTGAGATGGAGTCTTGTTCTGTTACCTAGGTTGGAGTGCAGTGGCAAGCTCTCAGTTCACTGCAGCCTCTGCCTACTGGGTGCAGATGATTCTGCCACCTCAGCCTCCTCAGTAAGTGGGATTACAGGTGTATGCCACCACACCTGGCTAATTTTTGTATTTTTGGTAGAGACAGGGTTTTGCCATGTTGGTCTGACTGGTTTCCAACTCCTGACCTCAGTTATCTCCCTGCCTCGGCCTTTTAAAGTGCTGGGATTACAGGCATCAGCCACTGTGCCCAGCTGATGTTTATTTTTATTATAATTTAGTTCAACACACTTTCTAATAACCATTATGATTTTGTCCCGGATCCATGAATTATTTATAAGTGAATTATTTTTAAATTTCCAGACATATGGTGAGTTTCTACTTATCTCTATGTGATTGGCTTCCAGCCTAATTCCACGATGATCACAGATCATTTCTTCTGTTTTTAACCCTTTGAAATTCATTGAGACTTTATGACCCAGCTTATGGGCAATTTTCATAAATTTTCTATGCATATTCTAGTTGTCAGCATCAGTGTTTTATAATGCCAATTTTTCTATATTGTTTTGTTCAAATATTCTGTAACTACTGATTTGTAAACTATTTATTCTATCTGGTACTGAAAGAATGTTATTAAAATATCCCACTCTGATTACAGATTTGTTTTTCCTATATTTCTTTGTTTTACATATCATGAGATTGTTATTAAATGCGTTCAGATTTAGAACATTTGTCCTTTTCTGGTGAACTAAACCTTTTAGCCTTGCCTTACGGAGTTATATGTTATTAATAATTTTTTTTTGCCCTTAAGTACGTTTGGTCTAATATGAATATAACTGAACTAACTTTATTTGGATAATATTTGCATGCTATTCCTTTCCCATGGTTTTACTTTCAACCTTTCTAATATGCTGATGTTTTCAGTATCTCTTCTAACCAGTATATCATTAAGCTTGGTTTTATTATTCTTTATGATAGTATCTGTCCTTTAATTTACATTCAATTATGTACATTACATTTTAAATCTATTATCTTTTTGCCTCCTATTGGTTACATCTAATTAATTGTTTTCCTTTTCTTACCTTTCTTGTAGCAACTGTTACTATTATGTATTCATTGTCGTAGAAGTTATACTAATCTCTTACCTGTGATCTCTAAGGTTATAAAATACATCCTTAACTTATTAAAGTCTAATATACATATATTGATACTTCTGTCTCTTCCCAAATAATGTAAAAACCTTATAATTCTTTCATTTACTCTCTCTTTCTATTTATTGTGGCTTATTTTAATTCCATCTATCTTTAAATTATATAAAGATATGACTTTTGGTTATATGGTCAACTTTAGCTTATATGTACCTACCTTTATCAGTGTTCCAGGAATCTTGCAGGAGTATCTGACATTGACAGCTTCTCTATTTTTTTTTGTCCGAAATATATTTATGTCATCATCCATTTGTGAAGTTTATTTTAATTGAGTATAAAATTTGAACTTAGCAGTTAATTTACCTCAGCAATTCAAGGAGTCAATTGAGTTTTCATTGTTGATTTTGAGAATGCAGCTGTCAGTTCTATCACCCTTTAAAGGTAATATGTCCTTTTCCATTTGGCTGCTTTTAATATTTTTTCTTTTTCACTTTTTTGAGGTTTTATTATTATATCTCTGCTTGTAGCTTTCTTTTAATTTACTCTGCCAGAGTTTGTAGGGCTTCCTTAATTTGTAGTTTTCTGCTCTTGATCATATTTAGAAAATTTTCAACCATTGACTTTTCAAATATTACCTAAATTCTTTCTGGGGTTCTTTTCACTATATTTCTTAGGCTCTTACACTTTCTTTTTGTATATTTCATTCTTTGGTCTGTCTTTGCTTCAAATGGATAATTTCTTTATTTCTTTTGACTTATCATTTGGTTTGGTAATTGTGTCTCCAGTGAATCTGTTGCTAATCTCATTGATTTAATTCTGAATTTCAAATAATGATTTTTATAGTTATAGAATTCTGTTTTTGTTATCTTTACTATTTACAATCCTCTGCAAGAGTTCTTTAACTGTTCTCTATTTTAATAAATATATTTGCCATGATCGTTTTAAAAATCTGGGTCTGGTAACATGGTTATCTGGATGATCTCGAAACTTTTTTTTTCTTATTTGTATTCCCAGTTTCCTACAACTTATTTTATTTATTTTTTATTTCCACAGGTTATTGGGAGAACAGGTGGTGTTTGGTTACATGAATAAATTCTTTAGTGGTGATTTTTTGAGACTTTGATACACCTGTCACCCAAGGAGTATATACTGCATTCAATAAGTAGTCTTCTACCATTCACCCCTTCCCACCCCTGCCCCCTAAGTCCCAAAGTCCATTGTGTCATTTTTATGCTATTGCATCCTCATAGCTTAGCTCCCACTTATGCGTGAGAATGTACAATGTTTGGTTTTCCACTCCTGAGCTACTTCAGTTAGAATAATAGTCTCCGGTCTCATCCAGGTTGCTGTGAATGCTATTAATTCACTCTTTATGGCTGAGTGGTATTCTATCATATATATGTATATCACAGTTTCTTTATCCACTTGTTGATTGATGGGTTTTGGTTCGGTTCCATGTTTTTGCAATTGTGAATTGTGCTGCTGTAAATATGCATGTGCAAGTATCTTTTTCATATACTGACTTTTGTTCCTCTGGGTAGATACCCAGTAGTGGGATCACTGGATCAAATGATAGTTTTACTTTTAGTTCTTTAAGAAATCTCCACAATGTTTTCCATAGTGGTTGCACTAGTTTACATTTCTACAAGCAGGGTAGAAATGTTTCCTGTCACCGCATCCATGCCAGCATCTACTGTGTTTTGATTATGGCTATTCTGGCAGGAGTAAGGTGGTATTACATTGTAGTTTTGGTTTGCATTTCCCTAATTATTAGTGATGTTTAGCATTTTTCCATATGTTTGTTGGACATTTGAATATGTGCTTTTGAGAATTGTCTATTCATGTCCTTACTCCACATTTTGATGAAATTATTTGTTTTTTTCTTTTCTTGCTAATTTGAGTTTGTTGTAGATTCTGGATATTACTCTTTTTTTTCAGATGTATAGATTGTGAAGAATTTTTCCACTCTGTGGGTTGTCTATTTACTGTGCTGACTGTTCCTTTTCCTGCACAGAAATTTTTTAGTGTAATTAAGTGCCAGAAATTTAGCTTTCTTTTTATTGCATTTGCTTTTGGGTTCTTGGCCATGAAATCTTTGCCTAAGCCAAGGTGTAGAAGGGTTTTTCCAGATTTCAAAGGGCATGCTTCCAGTTTTTGCCCATTCAGTATGATATTCACTGTGGGTTTGTTGTAAATAGCTTTTATTATTTTGAGATATGTTCCATTGATGCCTAGTTTATTGAGAGTTTTTAGCATAAAGGGCAGTTGAATTTTGTTGAAGACCTTCTCTGCATCTATTGAGATGATCATGTGGTTTTTGTCTTTGGTTCTGTTTATGTGATGGGTTATGTTTATAGATTTGCGTATGTTGAACCAAACTTGCATCCCCGGGATGAAGCCTACTTGATCATCATGGATAAGCTTTTTGATGTGCTGTTGCATTTGGTTTGCCAGTATTTTATTAAAGATTTTTGTACTGATATTCATCATGGATATTGGCCTAAAGTTTTCTTTTTTAGTTGTGTCTCTGCCAGGTTTTGGTATCAGGATGATGTTGGTCTCATAAAATGAGAGGGAGGATTCTGTCTTTTTGTATTATTTGGAATAGTTTCAGAAGAAATGGTACCAGCTCCTCTTTGTACATCTGGTAGAATTCAGCTGTGAACCTATGTGGTCCCAGACATTTTTTTGGTCGGTAGGCTATTAATTACTGCCTCAACTTCAGACCTTGCTATTAGTCTATTCAGGGATTCAACTTCTTCCTGGTTTAGTCTTGGGAGGGTGTAAGTGTCCAGGAATTTATCCAGTTCTTCTGATTTACTGGTTTATGTGCATAGAGTCATTTGTAGTAATCTCTGATGGTAGTTTGTATTTCTGTGGAGTCAACGGTGATATCCCCTTTACCATTTTTTATTGCATCTATTCGATTCCTCTCTCTTTTCTTTTTTATTAGTCTGGCTAGTGGTCTATTTTGTTGATCTTTTCAAAAACAAGCTCCTTGATTTATTGATTTCTTGAAGGGTTTTTTGTATCTCTATGCCCTTCAGTTCTGCTCTGATCTTATTTATTTTCTTCTGCTAGCTTTTGAATTTGTTCGAACTTGCTCCTCTAGCTCTTTAAATTTTGATGATAGGTTGTTGATTTTAAATCTTTCCTCACTTCTCATATGGGCATTTAGTGCTATAAATTTTCCTCTAGACACTGCTTTAAATGTGTCCCAGAGATTCTGGTACGTTGTGTCTTCATTCTTATTGGTTTTGAAGAACATCTTTATTTCTGCCTTCATTTCATTGTTTATGCAGTCATCATTCAGGAGCAGGTTGTTCAGTTTCCATGTAGTTGTGTGGTTTTGAGTGAGCTTCTGAAACCCGAGTTCAAATTTGATTGTACTGTGGTCCGAGAGACTGGTTGTTATGATTTCTGCTCTTTTGCATTTGCTGAGGAGTGATTTACTTCCAATTGTGTGGTCAATTTTAGAGTAGGTGTGATGTGGTGCTGAGAAGAATGTATACGCTGTGGATTTGGGGTGGAGAGTTCTGTAAATGTCTATTAGGTTTGCTTGGTCCAGATCTGAGTTCAAGTCCTGGATATCGTCATTAATTTTCGGTCTCATTGAGCTTTCTAATATTGATGGTGGAGTGTTAAAGTCTCCCACTATTATCGTGTGGGAGTCTAAGTCTCTATGTAGATTATTAAGAACTTACTTTATGTATCTGGGTGCTCCTGTGTAGGGGGCATATATATTTAGGATAGTTTGCTCTCCTTGTTGTATTGATCCTGTTACCATTATGTGATTCTCTTCTTTGTTTCTTTTGATCTTTGTTGTTTTAAAATCTGTTTTACCAGAGACTAGGATTGAAACACCTGCTTTTTTTTTGCTTTACATTTGCTTGGTAAATCTTCCATCCCTTTATTTTGAGCCTATGTGTGTCTTTGCACGTGAGATTGGTCTCCTGAATACAGTATACCAATGGGTCTTGACTTCTTATCCAATTTGGCAGTCTGTGTCTTTTAATTGGGGCATTTAGTCCATTTACATTTAAGGTTAATATTATTATGTGTAAATCTGATCTGCCATTTTGATTCTAGCTGGTTGTTTTGCCCATTAGTTGACACAGTTTTCTTCATTGTGTTGATGGTCTTTCCCATTTGGTATGTTTTTGCAGTGGCTGGTACTGGTTGTTACTTTCTATTTTTGGTGCTTCCCTCTGGAGCTCTTGTAAGGCAGGCCTCGTGGTGATGAAATCTCTCAGCCATTGCTTGTCCATAAAGGATTTTATTTCTCCTTCACTTATGAAGCTTAGTTTGGCTGGATATGAAATTCTAGGTTGAAAGTTCTTTTCTTTAAGGATGTTGAATATTGGCCCCCATTCTCCTCTGGCTTGTAGGGTTTCTGCCGAGAGATCTGCTGTGAGGCTGATGGGCTTCCCTTTGTGGGTAACCTGACCTTTCTCTCTGGCTGCCCTTAGCATTTTTTCCCTCATTTCAACCTTGGTGAATCTGGTGATTATGTGCCTCGGAGTTGCTCTTCTTGAGGAATATCTTTGTGGTGTTCTCTGTATTTCTTGTATTCGAATGTTGACCTGCCTTGCTAGGTTGGGGAGATTCTCCTGGATAACATTCTGAAGAGTGTTCTCGAGCTTGAATTCATTCTGCCTGTCACATTCAGGTACACCAATCAAAGTAGATTAAGTCTTTTCATATAATCCCATATTTCTTGGAGGCTTTGTTCATTTCTTTTCACTCTTTTTCCTCTAATCTTGCCTTCTCATTTTATTTCATTGAGTTGATCTTCAATCTCTGATATCCTTTCTTCTGCTTGATTGATTTGGCTGTTGAAACCTGTGTATGCTTCATGAAGTTCTTGTGCTGTGTTTTTCAGCTCCATCAAGTTGTTTATGTTCTCTAAGTTGGTTATTCTAACAAGCATTTTGTCTAACCTTTTTTCAAGGTTTTTAGTTTCTTTGCATTGGGTTAGAACTTGTTCCTTTAGCTCAAAGATGTTTGTTATTACCCACCTTCTGAAGCCTGCTTCTGTGAATTCATCAAACTCGTTCTCCATCCAGTTTTGTTTCCTTGCCGGCAAGGAGCTGTGATCCCTTGGAAGAGGAGAGGTGTTCTGGTTTTGGGTGTTTTCATCCCTTTTCACTGGTTTCTTCATCCCTTTTCACTGGTTTCTTCCCATCTTCCTGAATTTATCTACCTTTGGTCTTTGAAATTGGTGATTTTGGATGTGTTCTGTGAGTGTACATCCTTTCTGTTGATGTTGAAGCTATTTATTTTTGTTTTCTTTCTAATAGTCTGGCCCCTCTGTGGTAGTATTGCCAGAGGTCCTCTCCAGCCCTTGATTGCCTGGGAATCACTCACAGAGGCTGCAGAACAGCAAGAATTGCTGCCTATTCTTTCCTCTCTTAGCTTCATCCCAGAAGGGTACTTGCTAGATGTCAGCCAGAGCTCTCCTTTATGAGGTGTCTTTTTGCTTGTACAGGGGTCAGGAAGCAGCTTGAGGAGGCAGTCTGTCCGTTATTGGAGCTCAAGTGGTGTGCTGGAAGCACTGTTGCTCCCTTTAGAGCTGCTAGATAGGTGTCTTTAAGTCTGCTGCAGCAGAACTCACATTTGCCTGTTTTCCCAGGTGCTCTGTCTTGGGAAGGTGGGGTTTTACTTATAAGTCCCTGATGTGCTGCTGTCTTTTTTTCCAAGATACCCCCCAGCGAAAAAGGGAGTCTAGTCACAGTCTGCCTGCAGAGATGCTGCTGAGTTGCCACAGGCTCAGTCCAGCTGCTGTGTAAACTTCGTCTCGTTTTTGTTTACACAGGTAAGGTTAGAACCCCCTCGGCAATGATAGACACCCTTCCCCCCACAGAGCTTGATCGTCCTGGGTCAAGCTTGAACTGATGTGCTGGCTGCAAAACTCTCAAGCCAGAGGGTTTCAGTTTGCTGGTCTTCGTTGGGAGTGGGACCTGCCACACTGTATCACTTGGCTCCCTGCTTTCAGCTCCTCTTCTTTCTTGGGAGTGGGAAGCTCTGTCTCACAGGCGCTCCAGGTGCCAGCCAAAATGGCTGCCCAGGTTTGTGTTGACAACCCGCAGTGCCAGCTGGAACAGCTGCTCAGATCTGTACTGGTAATTCGTCGTGCTTGTCGGCCTGGTGGGGATCTCCTTGTCTGTGTGTTGCAAAGACCATGGGAGAAGTACAGTATCTGAACCGGAGTGCCAGAGGGTAGAAGTTCATGATGGCCTTCCTTGGGTAGGAGGGGAGTCTGGCCAGTTGCATTTCCTGGGTGAGGCAGCACCCCCCACCTCTGTTTGCCGTCCTTTGGCTACACTCACTGTCCAACCAGTCCCATTGAGATGAACCTGGTACCTCAGTCGGAAATGCGGAGATCACTTGCCTTCTGTGTTGCTGTCGCTGGGAACTGTACTCTGGAGCTGTTCCTATTCAGCCATCTTGGTGGAAGTCCCCTTATGTGTCTATTTTTATACCAGTACCACTCTGCTATGGCAGAGTGTAGTTTGAAATCAGATAATGTTATGTCTCCAGATTTCTTTCTTTTTGCTTAGTCTTGCTTTGGTTATGTGGGCTCTTTTTGGCTCCATACAAATTTTAGGAATTTTTTTTTCTAGTTTTGTGAAGAATGATAGTGGTATCTTTATGGGAATTGTATTGAATTTGTAGATTGCTTTTGGGAGTATGATCATTTTCACAATATTGATTCTATTCATCCATGAGCATGGGATGCGTTTCCACTTGTTTGTGTCATCTATGATTTCTTTCAGCAGTGTTTTGTACTTTTCCTTGTAGAGGTCTTTTGCCTCTTTAGTTATGTATATTCTTATTGTAAAAGGGGTTAGGTTCTTGATTTGATTCTCTACTTGGTTACTGTTGGTGTATAAGAGAGCTACTGATTTGTATATATTAATTTTGTATCCAGAAACTTTGCTGAATTCTTTCAACATATCTAGGAGATTTCTGAAAAAAATCTTTAGGTTTTTCTAGGTTTACAATCATGTCATCAGCAAACAGCAACAGTTTGACTTCCTCTTTACTGATTTGGATGCCCTTCATTTCTTTCTTTTGTCTGATTGCTCTGACCAGGACTTTCAGTACTAGATTAACTAAAGTGGTGAGAATGGGAATCTTTGTCTTGTTCTGGTTCTCGGAGGGAATGCTTTCAACTTTCCCCATTCAGTATTATGTTGGCTGAGGGTTTCTCATAGATGGCTTTTATTACATTGAGGTATGTCCCTTGTATTCTGATTTTGCTGAGAATTTTAATCACAAAGCAGTGATGGATTTTTGTCAAATGCTTTTTCTGCATCTATTGAGATGATCATCTGATTCTTGTTTTGAATGATGTTTATGTGGTGTGTCACATTTTATTGACTTACATATGTTAAATCATCCCTGTACCCTTTGTATAAACCCACTTGATCATGGTAGATTATCTTTTTGATATGTTGTTCAACTCAGTTAGCTAGTATTTTGTTGAGGATTTCGACTCTATTTTCATCAGGGATATCAGTCTGTAGTTTTGTTTTTTGGCTTTGTCCTTTCCTGATTTTGGTATTAGGGTTATACTGGCTTCATAGAATGATTTAGGGAGGATGCCCTCTTTTCCTATCTTTTGGAATAGTGTCAGTAGGATTGGTACCAGTTCTTCCTTGAATATCTGGTAGAATTCTGCTATGAATCCTTCTGGTCCTGGACTTTTTTTATTGGTAATTCTTTTTATTACCATTTCAATCTCACTACTCATGATTGGTCTGTTCAGTGTATCTAATTCTTCTTGATTTAAGGTAGGAGTATTGTATCTTTCCAGGAATTTATCCATCTCCTCTAGGTTTTCTAGCTTATACTTGTAAACATGTTTATAGTAGCCTTGAATGATCTTTTATATTTCTGTGGTGTTAGTTGTAATATCTCTTGTTTGATTTTGAATTGAGCTTATTTGGATTTTCTGTCTCCTTTTCTTGGTTAATCTTGCTAATGGTCTATCAATTTGATTTATCTTTTCAAAGAACCAGATTTTTGTTTCATTTATCTTTTGTATTCTTTTTTGTTTCAATTTCATTTAGTTGTGCTTTGATCTTGGTTATTTCTTTTCTTCTTCTGGGTTTGGGTTTGGTTTGTTCTTGTTTCTCTGCTTCCTTGAGGTGTGACCTTAGATTGTCTGTTTGTGCTCTTTCAGACTTTTTGATGTAGATGTTTAGGTTCTGATAGGTTGTGTTACTATCATTGTTCTGTTCAAAAAATTTTTAATTTTCATCTTGATTTCAAAATATTTTTTAATTTTCATTTTGATTTTATTGTTGACCCAATGATCATTCAGGAGTAGGTTATTTAGTTTCCATATATTTGCATGGTTTTGAAAGTTCCTTTTGGATTCAATTCCCAGTTTATTCCACTGTGGTCTTAGAGAGTGCTTGATATAATTTTAATTTTCTTAAATTCATTGAGACTTGTTTTGTGACTATCATATGGTCTATCTTGGAGAAAGTTCCATGAGCTGATGAATAGAATGTATATTCTGTGGTTTTTGGGTAGAATGTTCTGTAAGTATCTGTTTAGTCCAGTTGTTCCAGGGTATAGTTTAAATCCACTGTTTCTTTGTTGACTTTCTGTTTTGATGACCTGTCTAGTGCTGTTTGTGGAGTATTGAAGTACCCTACCACTATTGTGTTGCCATCTGTCTCATTTCTTAGGTCTATTAGTAATTGTTTTATAAATTTGGGAGCTCTAATGTTAGGTGCATATATATTTAAGATTGTGATATTTTCCTTTTGGACGAGGCCTTTTATCATTATGTAATATCCCTCTTTGTCTTTTTTAATAGCTGTTGCTTTAAAGTTCATTTTTTCTGATATAAGAATAGCTACTCTGTTCTCTTTTGGCTCTATTGCATAGAATGTCTTTTTCCACCTCTTTACCTTAAGTTTATGTGAGTCCTTATGGGTTAGTTGAGTCTTTTGAAGGCAGCAAATAGTTGGTGAATTCTTTCTGCAATTCTGTATTTTTTAAGTGGAGCATTAGGGCCATTTACATTCAATGTTAGCATTGAGATACAAGGTACTATTCCATTCATTGTGCTGATTGTGGCCTGTATACCTTGACTTTTTTTTTTTTTTTGTATTTTTGTTTTATAGGCCCTTTGAGATTTATGCTTCTAAGAGGTTCTGTTTTGATGTGTTTCCAACACTTAGAGCTCCTTTTAGTAGTTCTTGTAGTGCTGGCTTAGTAGTGGCGAATTCTCTCAGCATTTGTTTGCCTGAAAAAGACTGTATCTTTTCTTCATTTATTTAGTTTTGCTGGATACAAAATTCTTGGCTGATAACTGTTTTTTTTCAGTAGGCCAAGATAGAGCCCCAATTCCTTTTAGCCTGTAGGTTTTCTGTTAAGAAATCTGTTGTTAATCTGATAAGTTTTCCTTTATAGGTTATCTGGTGCTTTTGCCTCACAGCTCTCAAGATTTTTTCCTTCATCTTAACTTTAGATAACCTGATGACTACATGCCTAGGTGATGATCTTTTTGTGATGAATTTCCCAGGTGTTCTTTGTGTTTCTTGTATTTGGATTTCTAGGTCTGTAGCCTGGCTGGTGAAGTTTTCCTTGATTATTCCCCCAGGTATATTTTCCAAACTTTTAGATTTCTCTTCTTCCTCAGGGAATGCTGATTATTCTTATGTTGGTCATTTAACATAATCCCAGCCTTCTTGGAGGCTTTGTTCATATTTTATTATTCTTTTTTCTTTGTTAGATTCAGTTAATTAAGAAACCTTGTCTTTGTTGGATTGAGTTAATTAAGAAACCTTGTCTTTGAGCTTTGAAGTTCTGTCTTCTGCTTATTGGATTCTATTGCCAAGACTTTCTGGAACATTTTGCGTTTCCTGAAGTTTCGATTTTTTTAAAATTGATATTATCTATTTTGCTGAAGATTTCTCCCCTCATGTCTTGTATCATTTTTTAAAATTCCCTTAAATTGGGCTTTGCCTTTCTCTGGTACCTCCTTGATTAGCTTAATAACTGACCTTCTGAATTGTTTTTCAGGTAAGTCAGGGATTTCTTTTTTGTTTTTATCCGTTGCTGGAGAGCTAGCGTGATTTTTTTGAGGATGTTAAAGCACCTTATTTTGTCATATTGGCAGAGTTGGTTTTCTGGTTCCTTCTCATTTAGGTAGCCTCTGTCAGAGGGACAGTCTAGGGCTCAAGACTGTCATTCAGTCTTTTGTCCCATGGGGTGTTCCCTTGGTGTAGTACTCTCCCTGTTTTCCTAAGGATGGGGCTTCCTGAGAGCTGAGCTGTAATGATTATTATCTCTCTTCAGAATCTAGCCACTCAGCAGGTCTACCAGGCTCCAGGATAGTACTGGGGGTTGTCTGCACAGAGTCCTGTGATGTGAACCATTTCTGGGTCTCTCAGCTGTGGATACCAGACCTGCTACAGTGGAGGTTGTAGGGGGGTGAAATAGACTCTGTTAGGGTCTTTAGTTTTGGTTGTTTATTGCTCTATTTTTGTGCCGGTTGGCCTTCTGCTAGGAGGTGGTGCTTTCAAGAGAGCATCAGCTGTGGTAATATGGGGAGGATCAGGTGGTGGCTGGGGCCATAGAACTCCCAAGAGTATATGCCCTTTATCTTCAGCTACCAGGGTGGGTAGGGGAGGACCATCAGGTTGGGACAGGACTAGGTATGTCTGAGCTCAGACTCTTCTTGGGGGGTCTTGCTGTGGCTGCTGTGGGGGATGGGGTTGTGGTTCCTAGTAAATGGAGTTATGTTCCTAGGGGGATTATGACTGTCTCTGCTGTGTCATGCAGATTGTCAGGGAAGTGGGAGAAAGCTGGCAATCACAGATTTCACCCAGCTTCCATGAAACCCAAAAGGCTTCAGAGTCCTCACCTAAAAGGGGATTGGGCAGGGGGCCAGTCAATAGAGCTCTTACTCCATTTCCACCCTAGTCCCATGAGGTAGCCAAAAGTTCTATTCATTGTTTAACCCCCACAGCCATGTCTTTAGGAATTGGCAGATAGCCTGTAAAGAAAATCTTCTCAAAGTCTAGAGTTATCAGACTCATATCACCCAGTTTCAATGCTATAATTGTTAACCGCCTTACATGCTTTAAAATATGTACATGGAAGACAAGCTTATAGCAACGGTAGACAATGTATTTCATGAAAATTCTCTTTTTGTGAACAACTAAAAAAGCTATAAAACGTATTTTCAAGTTTGTTTTAGGTATCTAAGAGCCAGTAGCTTGTTCCAATCATCACATCTACTAACCCAGTTGCACCTATGCTCATATACTCTGCCTTTCTTCTGGTTATAAGGGATATGCTCTCCTAGCTCCTATAGCAAAGCCCTTCACTTGGGTTACTGAATTTCATTCCATTTTACTTACTCCAGAACCTAGCTCTGGAAATTATTGCTTCTTTCCCTTGGAATAATATATATATCTATATTACATATAGATATTATATATATATGTCTATATTATATATAGATATAAAAAATATATATTTTCTATATCTATATATAGATATAAAATATAGATTTATATATATATAATATATAAATATTATTATATATAAATAAAATATTTTTATATAATATAGATATAAAAAATATATAATATAGATATAAAAATATTTTTATATATATTTTATATATATATAAATATGTATATATTTTATATATAGATATATAAAAATATATATAT
>CAUYLG010050937.1:0-73086 GCA_963573385.1 Cacajao melanocephalus | reverse complement strand
CATGGTGAAACCCCGTCTCTACTAAAAATACAAAAAAATTAGCTGGGCATGGTGGTGCGTGCCTGTAGTCCCAGCTACTTGGGCTGAGGCAGGAGAATTGCTTGAACCCAGGAGGCGGAGGTTGCAGTGAGCCGAGGTCACGCCACTGCACTCCAGCCTGGCGCCTGGTGACAGAGTGAGACTCTGTCTCAAAAAAAAAAAAAGAAAGAAAATTAAGCAATTTAATACATGCAAAGTACTTGGAATGGGCCCTGATACATGGTAAGGGTTCAGTCCGTGTTAGCCCTGGTCCTTCTGCTGAGTTACTCTCTCCACAGTCTCAGGGGTCCTGATAAGCAAATGCTAAGTAGAGATAGGTTGATACTTCCACAAACTTCTGGTGCCTTCAGAACATTAGTTTCATTACTCTGAGCAGAATTGTATTTTGCTGCTGGGTACACAGATGGAATAGCACACCTGGAAGGACAGAGTGGTTAATGCGAACAGATTTGTGATGGATCATTCATGGGGTCCTAAGTTCATGGGGTCCTGCAGGTGAAAGGCTATCCCTCATCCTTCTGTCCCACCATTAGGCAAGCATTCCCTTTGTAAAGCAGGTTTATCCCCACAGGAGTAGTGCATGGTGTTAGCACACACTGGTATGATTTGAATGATCAGATCTTTTCATTGTTCCTGAACATCCTAAATGGGATTGGGGGATGGACAGAAAGGCTGCAATCCAGCCATGTGGCCCAGGGCCAGCTTTGGCTCAAGCCCTTTGATCAAGCCACCATGCCATGGGCCTTCTGGCAAGCTGTGCTCCCAAACAACCATGCCATGTTTCTGGAGAAAGAGAGCCAGGAAAGTGCCTGGCTGGAGCCTCATGTTGGCTAGGGAAACAGAGGAGGTGGAGTCCTCTCTCATGCGTGGCCTTTTTAGTGAAGTCAGTAAGAGGCACTGGGGAGGAAGGGGAGCCGCCTGAGGAGGTGCAGGCCCCCTCTCCTGGGGCGGACAGGGACCAAGTAGAGGGACCAATGAAGTGGGCCCTTTGTCCCCACCTTCCCAGAGCTTTCCCAAGGGCCCCTTCCCACTACTATCACTCCCCTCAGGCTTACCCCTGCTCACCACAGGCTCAAATGACCTCTCTTCTGTCCCTCAAGAAACAGAATGAGGTTGTGTCTGAAACTCACTGGGGACTGAGTCATTCAACAGGGTTTCCTGCACAGGTAAGGGGTTAATATTCTGTGCAGGTAAGGGTTTAGTATTTATTAATGATGTTTGATCCTGGGTTTTGCGAAGTGTATTCCAGGAGGTATTAGTCCCTAAGATTCCGTGAAAAGGTTTATGATCAAATAAACTTTAGAAGTTTGGAGACCTATATCTCCTTCCTAGAAATTCACAATGAGAACTAGCATTTTTAAAGCTCTGAAAAGTCCTGTAGCAAAGACACCCAGCCTGAAACCATGGAATCCCCTTCACCCAGCAGTTTCACATCCACAAGGTGCTTTGGAGGCAATGAACTCATGCCCCACTTTTTCAATTATGGATAGCAACAATATAATTTAAATCTCTCATTTTCCAAATGTGATATTCTCAGTGTATTCTTTTCCACAAATGAAAAGTAACTGAATGAATTAGTTTACATAGAGTATGAAAGACTCGTAGCGGCTGTATTCATTTTACTGATAATTCTTTTTCAAAGCAGATGCATCTGAACTCAGAGTAGTAAAATTTTAGGTCCCATTGAAAAGCCTGGGCATCTATTTGGGGCCAGGGCCTTCTTTTCGTTCCAGCATTGACTGTAGATAGGTGAAGTCAAGTTGCCTCTCTCATATTTCTGTTCCCTCAGTCTGTTTCAGAACCAAACCATGGCAGGAATGTTTCATTCCAGCACCAACAAGCCTAGTCAGGAATAGAGTAGAAGAGATTGACTCTTGAAACCCATCTGGGGCTTATACCTCAGAGCCCCACCTTCAGGGAGCATCATGAGAGACATTGGGCTTAGCTGTTAACCAGTGGGGTCTGTTCTTCAAAGTTAAAGAAAATCTGTCCTTGAAAGTTAAAAAAAAAAAAACATCCAGGCTCACAAATGGGCAGCATTGCAGGGTGACTCAAGCTTGGACTTTGGCATCAGCCCTTGATTCAAACACAGACGTCGTCACTCTCCAGCTCTGCTGCTATGCAGCCGTTACTTCTCCTCTCCGAGCCTCCACTTTCTCATCTGTAAAGTGAGGATTACAGAAGCTGCTTCATAGTGAGTAGTAAGGATTGAATAAGACCCCATGGTGCAGTGCCTGAAACAACAATCAATTGTCTCCCTATACACAGATTTTCCTCCCCAGTCCCACATATTTATCCATATTCATACATATATGATGAGGTGATGATTTCCTTCATGAAAACTCCTTGCTTTCTAAAAGTTTTAATACTGAGATCACTTACTAGAGTCATTTCCAAATGTGAAGATCAAACAGAAGGACTTATTAAAAACACAGATTCCTGCCCCCTCCCCTGCTCCTCTCATCTGGTTCTGAAGTCGGGGACAGGGCCCTGGACTCTGGACTGTTTCAAGCTCCCCAGGTGCGTCCACTGCAGGTGCTTAGCAAGTACTCTGGTAAGCCCTGACTTGTTCATCCAAAGCACGATCATCTTAAATGTATTCACCTACATGTGTACACCCACATTCTCAAGCAAAAGGCCAAGCCCACCTCCACAGGTGAGTAAAGTCAGTGGTCAAAGGTCATGTGAACCACTCACCCATCTTTCTGCTGATGCAGTATTAGGGCCCCCGACTGTGTCCAGCAAGTTCTATAAGAGAAGTGATGTCACCCTCTCTAGCAAAGCTTCATAATGGGGGAGAGGTTTAGGCCCTGGATAATGGGCGTGGGTGATGGGAACAGGGTATAGTGGAGAAGTATCCAGCAGAAGCAAAGGCAAGAGGCAGAAAAGGCAAGGAGGGTTGGGGAGAGGTGGGGTGGGAGTTCTTGCCTATGGTGGAAGGAAGGAGGACCAGGATCTGGGTGGGGGCGGCTGTTCTTTCAGGCTCAGGTATGTCATGAACATTTGTTTGGCCTCAATCAGTGCACCATGGGAGCCAGAGCTTCTGAGGAGAGTGATGTATCTGGGATTCTGTGACTCAGAAAATGATACCCCGAAGTATGGCATTTTGGTGTGCTGAGTACTAAATGAAAGGACATTGGAAAGCTCTCAGAAGCAGCCTCAGAACCATGGTCTCTTTGACTTCCTGCTTCCTATCTCTCACCCCTCATTCTCCCTCAACACAAGTCAGAGAAACACAATTCCACTTCCCCTAAATGGGTCAGAAAAACTGAAACCGCTCTCCTCCAAAGCAAGCGATGAACCCTGGAAATATTACTCTGATCTCCTCCTGCCATTCTATCTAGAAACTGGCGATAAAGAAATTTTCCGACCTACCCTTGTCTGATATTAGATCATAAGGCCCTCTTTCCAGGGGGGTCCTGCATCATACCTAGAAGGAAGAAATGCTACAACAGAGAGGCCAAGAAGAATCTGAACAGACAGGCCTTCTGGGTTTTCCCATTCAGCCTATTACTATTGGATTATACCCTTTTTGTCCAGTACAAAAAGTACACAGCTATCCACTCTTCCTCAAACCTAAGCATAAAAAGCAGTTTTCCCTGGGTCTTGGGGTCTTCATTTTTGAAGTCTCCCATATCACATAAAAGTTTGATTAAATAAATGTGTTATGCTTTTCTCCTATTAACCTATCTTTTGTTCTAGAGTGCGATGAAGAGGAACGATGTCACCCCTTTCATCCCTAGGAGGACATGAACCAGGAATGCACCCCAGCCACTGTTGAAAGGACAGATGAAGGTGAGAAGAGAGACTCAGGGTCAAGTATTTCAAGGAAGAAGCAGGGAGGGACCCCCATTAGGGAGAGGGAGTGGTCACGGGAAAGAAGGGAAGAACAAGAGAGGTGCTTGAAGGAGCTGCTGCTCTAGGTAATAGGTGCACAAAGCTCACACAGGAGGCGAGGGCATAAAGATGGTTGTGGGTGTGGAGAAGCGAGAGGACAAATACACACAACACAGCTCAGCAGTGGCAGAGGGAAAGGGGGCCAGAGGGAAGATCACATATTGGTTTAAGCCTGTTGCACATGAGGTGACAGCAATGACTGCAAAGGCCAGCATGCTCTGTCTTCCTCACTGACTGCCACCCTCCAATGGCTAATTGTTACTTCCTTTAGGAGGCCAGCAGTTGCTGCTGGCTAAGAAGGGAGGGAGGCCTGGGCTGGCACCAGCGCTGATGAAGCAGTCATTGCCAGTTTTGAGGCTGGGAGATGATGATGTCACAAGGGATAAGGGGAGCAAGAGAAGGGGAGGGAGGGGAGAATGAGGGAGAAGAGAAAGGAGGAAGGAGAAGAAAGAACGGTGCGGGGAGAGGAAGGGAAAGAAAGGGGAGAGGTGGAGAGGGAGGGATAAGGGGATAGAGGAGACGAGAAGATGGGAAAGGAGGGGAAAGGGCAGGAGGAAAGGGAAGTGAAAAGGAAGGTAGAGGAACAGCAGAAGGAAGAGGAGGGGGAGAAAGAGAGAGGAGAAAAGAGCGGGGGGGGGGAAGAATGGGAGAGGGGAAAGCAGGGAAGAGGATAAGGCAAAGGGAGAAGAAAGAAGAGGAGAGGGAAGAGGGGGAAAGACTAGAACAAGTAAGAGGATGGGAGAGAGAAAGGAGAAGCTTGGAAAGAACACCTGCTCCTTACCAGCAAAGACTGAAAAAAGGTGCAGGTGGGAACTGTGTCCTGACTAGCCAGGGTTCACAAGCCACAGCCAGAGCAATAGCACCTGAGACAGACCCTAGTCTCTGTTGGTTTCTTCTCCGAAGCACAGAAAGATTCGTTTTAGAACAAAAGGCAATTGAAGCAGAGCTAGTGCACATGCAGGAGGCTTATCCTGGGCCCTCCGCTGGTCTTCAAGGCAGGGAACAGATCCAGGTTGTAGGCTTAATCCTGTGTTAAGCACCTCCTCTGTCCTTATTTGAGCTCTTTCCAGGACTGGGATGAAGATGTCATTCAGACCAGGTGAAATACTCAGCCAAAGTTCCATATTTGGGAAGTAGCAGAGGCAGAATTTGAACCCAGGGGGTCTGTCTCCAGAGCCCTAAGGCCCTCCACACAAAAGGCGGCCCCTGACAGGGTTGTTACGCCAATAAAATACTATTTTATTAACGTAATTACTTTTAACTCCTATTAAGTGTTTCAAAACTCAATGGAAATGTTTTCTTTTAGTAAAGTTCATTGTTTTAAGCTTAAAAAACAATGTTTTCCAACTTAAAACTTCTCAAGAGCCCAGGTCCTTGGCCTCACTGCAGTCCCCCTGGCCTGGGCAAGCCAGTGGGTGTGGCCTGTGGCCCGGGCAAGCCGGGGGCGTCGTCTGCCTGTGGCCGGGTGTGAGTGTGAGCACGTGGGGACTCTGAGCCTTCTCTTTACAGTGCCCCTCACGCGTGGAATTGTTTAATGATCTATAACTATTGTTAATTGTTGTTCCCATCCTCCCGGATCAGAAACTCTTCAGGGGCTGAGGCAGTTCTTTGTGTCCTGTTCACCATTGCCGGTGTCTCTGTCTTTTGCCCGTCAGCATCACTCACAGCCAGCCAGCCAGTATTTATCACGCACGTATCAGTGCCAGTGCCTGTGATGGATGCCAGACATTTCTTTCATCCACCTACTCATTCAAGGAGCATTTATTGATCTTCTAGTATGAACCAGGCCCAGTGGCCAGGCATTGAGCAAATTGTTGGTAAGTAAAAGAGGCAAGTTACCTCTCTTCACAGATTTTGTTTTGTAACTTCACCGTCTTGCAGGTGTCATTGTCCTGATTTTATAAACAAGAAGAGTGAGGTTCAAACATAGTGAGCAGGTTGTTCAAAAGCACACCCCTAAGAAGTGACAGGTCCAGGACTCATCTCTTCCCTGCTCAACCCTGCCTCTCCTCCTTGCTGGGTGGAGTAGCAGGCAGAGGGAGAACCTGCAAATTAACTGGAGAAATGGGAAGACCCAAAGTCAATGCTTTATGTGTTTCTCATTCAAATAAAAGAGTTCCCTGTGATCCACTGGCCACAGAGGAATGATATTCTATTTGTAACATGCCCTACACAGTGCCTGGCGTGTTGCAATCACCCAATAAATGTGGCTAAAACAATAGTCTATCATTACTGTCTTGTTTTAAGCCAAAACGGGTCCATATCGCCCTAGCGCAGTGGTTCTCAACCAAGGACAATTTTACCCCCCAGAGGACATTCAGCAATATCTGGAGACTTTTTCAGTTGTCAGAACTGGGGGTGGGGCGCTACTGGCATCTAGCCAGGGATGCTGCTAAACATCCTAGAATATGCAGGACAGCCCCAAACATCACCAGTGCAGAGAATGAGAAGCTGGTGTTGTGGAGACTTCCTGGGTTGTTGATTTTTCTTTGATAACATTATTTTCAGTGAACACAGAGTGATTGACCACATGGCTGATGACTTCCTGGAATAAACTGGATAAAAAGACCTTTTTTTTTTTTGCTTTATAATCCAAGTATAGGATTAATCTTACCCCAACTTAAGAGACTTCTGGACAGTTGAGTTGTCTACAAGATTTCCTCCTTGAAGGGCTCTGTGTGTTGCCGCCGTTTGGCTCATTCCACTTTTCCTGGATCTTACTGACTCTCAGGGAGCCTGGAAGAGCTGGATAAAACCTGCTTCTTTGCAGAAAGAGTCAGGGTTCCAAGGATTTCGGTACAATTTTGTAAAGATCACTCTCTCAAAGTTCTTTCTCTCCCATATCACAGGCCCAGAGGCCCTTTCTTAGCCCTGTTTTGACCTTTGGGGAATGTTAGTGCACTTCTAGCTCATGGAAACCCCGGAAGCTAGTGCCATGTGACATGAGCCCAGCCGGATTAGAACGATTTCAAATCTTTTTAGGATTAAAGAAAAATGGCCTTGTCAGAAATGTCAGGATAATTAGAAAAAATGTCTGCTTTCCCTAATCAGGACCCAGGAAGCAGTTCCATTTTCTCTATAACATGAGGCAATGGAAGACTACAGGGTCAAGCTCTAACCCCTGATACTCCACCTTGGCCAGAAGTGGAAGTCCTCAGTTTATCATCTGCCAATTACACCTCAATAAAGCATTTATTTTTATTTTTTTAAATCGAGGCTAATGAGGGGAACCTGGTTATCTCTGGCTAGAGGGATAAGGAGTTCAATAAAAGTCCCAGAACTAAAGCCCTGAAAGCTTCAGTGGTCATCTGACACTACTCCTTCCCCTCTGTGAGAAGCCAGAGAAGGGGCCTGCTAAGGTTGCTCAGTGATGGGGGAAGCTGGGACTCAAATTCAGGTTTTCCTGTCTTGTGTTCCAGACCTCTTTCCAAGGACAATGAGGTCTAAGGAAAACAGCCATCTCACCGAAAGCCATGCTGCCCTCTCTCAGGCTCTCATGCTTTCCAAATCGGGAGACATTACAAAGCACGGCACTGGGTTCAGGGTAACTGAAAGGACACCTTACATTTATGAAGCATCTGTCAGTTTTTATGGCACTTTCATATTTGTTGTCTTATGTAATCTTTATAAGAACCAGGATGGAAAGGTTCTATCAAAATCTCAATGGCTGATGAGGAAACTGAGGCACAAAAAGGTTAATTTGATGTTTCCTGGTCCAGGTAGCTAAGAGAGGAGCTCACACTTTGATGCCATTTGCCCAACCCTAGTCCCCAGACCTTCCCCAGCTCCTTTGGGTGTCATATCTGTTGCCTGAATTCCAAGCTCCCTTTTCAGAAAGACCCCACTGGTGGCCATGTGGAGGCTGAATCGTGCCCCACTTGGCCTGTCTCAGTACTCAGGGACCAGGATCTGCGTGCAGGGCTTGAAGGACTAAGGATCCTCTCTAGGAGTCTCAGCTTTGACAATGAGTCATCTTTTGAAAGTACATATATGGTAATAAAGGTATCCATTTTTGAGTACTTACTGTGTGTCAGGCACAGAACTAGACCCCTCCCATGCATTCGCTCATCTAGTCCTCACAATAACTCAGTGAGGTAGGTAACATTTTTATCCCCGTTTTACAGACAAAGCTCTCTGATGCTCAGAACACTCGAGGAACCTGTCCACATTTCCCAGCCTGAAGCAGCAGAGCCTGCAGTAAACCCATATCTGAAAGCCCCCCTTGCATTAAGCAAGTGCTGGTTAATATCCTACAATAGGACTGTTATGAGCCCCACATTTCATAGTGCAGGAGAGAAGAGCATTGGCTGATGGGGCTTTCTCAGGAATTCCGTGTCAGATAAGCTTGTCTTTGTTAAGCATTCATTGGCGGCAGAGCCCTCTCCAGGATCTTGGATCTGAGCTGCCACCCAAGGCAGAAGCAGAGGCCCAATGCCCTTTGAAATTCTGATCCTCCTCAGCTCCTTCTTTCTAAGCTCCAGGATGTGAAAATGATACATGTGGGAATAGTGGGCCCCACTGTATTCAGGCTTGTGTTCTCTTTATGGGTGGGCAGTGGGTGGGCATGATGCCAGGAGGGAACAATGCCAAAGAAAACAGGTTCTTGTATGCCCTGGAGATGGGCTCTGGGTGGGTGAGCAGGTCAGACCATGAGAACAGGCACTTGAAAATAAAGAGAAAGGTTTTTAGGTTCTGCCTCTGTCGTGATTTTCTGGATGCCAGGAGGAATTATTGGTGAGCATCCAGCTGGACCTCAATCAGTGATGCTAACTCTCTGGAACCTACCATTTTGCTCCTATTCACTTGTCTTTCATTTTTTGCCATACATCACCCTGCTTTGAAAAGAGACCTCTAGCTGACTGTACAGTGACATCCCTGCTTAGGCAGTCTCTCAGCCCCGCCCTGCCTCTCCCCTGCAATATTTCCTCTGATGCAGTGGCCAAAGCAGGCCATCCTCAATCTGGCTGAGCCCCCAGGTCCCAACCACAACTCTTTCCCTCCCTGCTTTCAACTCCGCTACATAAGAAAGCTGGCTCAGGCATGGTATGAGGGATACTATTGTGCCCTGCCTCTCAAAAGCAATGGGCACCACTCTAACCACTTGGCATGGTGACTGAGCCAGGAGGATGCTTTCAAAATGAGCAATTTAACGTAAAATGATCCTTGCATTTTTAACTGAATGTCGCATTCCTGTAATTGTAGGGACAAATAATTGGGTAATTGTTCAAAATGTCTTATTTCTGTTCTCATTCCACTGAATGTGTATGCACGCAAGCACACACACACACACACACACACACAGTCACACTCAACAATAGGCCAAATTACTAATGCCATGGTTACCAACGACCAAAATCATGAAGAATTTGGCCTCAATGCTGGACAATTGGTGGTTGTTGATTCATCAGCGTCATCACTGCCTAATTATTCAACCCAAGACACAGGTCCTAGAAGCTTCCACATTCCCATCTTCTCATATAGAGGATGTTTGTGACATTCAAGACGTCAAACCTGTACTCACACACACCCATTTCAACAGACGGGAAATATGCCTGGTCAGGGGACTCTGACTTAGGAAGGTTATAGCATGGCTCTGCCTATGTTTTTGAATTCTGAAGCCTCAGCCTAAGTATGTGTCTAGGATTTCTTGTATATCCATCTTTTTTCAACAATAACTCCATGAAAAGCACACAGGTTGCCAGCTGAGACAAAACTGCCTGTTTATTTGTTCTTATTTAATCCTGGATTCCATGGCATGCATGCTTGGTGCCTGAACTAGAACCCAGCTCTTTGAATTCACTGCTTTGGCATACTAGTTGCCACAAAATATTTTCTTGTTGTAAACATTGTTTCCAAAACTCTAATCTGGTGAGCAATTCCTTTTTGCTGGGTTCCTATGTTAAACTGACTTTAGAGAGAAGGTATCTACCATACCTCAGGACAGACTGTCCTTCCAAAAGAGCATGGAGGACTGGTTAACTCATCTTATTTTTTAAAATCTAAATTTCTGCTCTGAATAAGCTAGAAGTAACCAAATGTGCTCAACTTGTGTTTCAACCTGGGCCAGCAGGCTGAGTCTACTGTTTAATTGCACTGAAATCCAGAGATGAAAAGCTGGTAACCAAGAGTCCATCACCCGGAGTGGGTAATGGAAACCCCCGCCATCTCAGATGACAGACAGCATTCTGACCTTTTACTACTGATTGTGAGCCTTTTGAGTGCAAAGCACTCTTTTGTTCTGATTTTCTGACAACTGTTTAATCATGCTCTATTCATAGAAATTACAGTAAAATTCTCTTATTTCTCACATATCAAACAAGATAATGCACACGGAAATCAAGTTCTGGAAACGAATAATGAAATCCTAAGCCTCCCAGCAGTAGTGAAATCCTGAAGTGTGCTGAAGGCTAGGTGTGCAGGTACAGATTGGGAGGCATGGAAGACATTCATCCCGCCACAAACATTTTCAAGTACATTTACCCTCAACCCAAGGTCCAATCATCAATAAAGTGAAAGTCCAGTTTTAACAGCACAATGGAAAAACTTTGAGTAGGGAACTGGCATTTATTATCTTTAACGTACATTATTTTATTTGATCCCAACAATGGCCCTATAATGTATGTTCCATGAACTCCATTTTACGGACAAGGGAACAGAGGCTAGGGATGAGAGACAATTCCCCGAGGCTGCCTGGTCAACAAGCTGCTAGGTGCTGCCTCTTAGGGCTCCATTCTGATTTTCAAAACATTTCAACTGCCACAACTCCAGTGTCCCATCAGCTGCCTGTCCAGCTGGTCATAGGTCGCTTCAGGCCAAGCAGCTGTTCCTGAGACGACCTGAGGGCTCGTGGCTGAAGAACTGTGCTAAGGACAGGCAAAATGTTTGGTCACTCACTAAGAAGCAAACATCACCCAGTCTCCTTTCTTCCGGTCTTCCTCATTCCACAGTGTTTTGGGTACCTCAAAAGCCCCTTGGCTCAAAGAAGGCAGATACAGAGACAAGCTTTCTTTCCTTCTTTTTTTTAAAGAGGGCAAAGTGTTTTTGTTGTTGTTTTAAATAAAAATGATACATATTTGATGTAAAAGGTAAACTTCAATGCAATATAGAGAAGTGCAGAGAATGACAAAAAATTAGAACGTTGGTAATAGCAGACACCCAGTTGGGCACTTTTCTGAAGAGAAGCACGTGATCACAGGTGCGCAGAAGAGCCTCGGGAGGGTCTTCCCTTCCATGCTGTTCCATAACCTGATTATTCCCACTCAGAATCGAAAATGCAGGTATAATTCCTTCTTTTTTCAACACTGCACGGTATTCCACCTCATAAATTTCCAACCAATCCCCGACTGTATACATTACTTTTGTTACCTATCACAAACAGTAGAACAAACATCCTTAAAAATATATAGTTGTGATCTGTTTGTTTCTTGTATGTCTGTGATTATCTCCCTAACCATAAATTCCCAAAAGCGGTGAGTTAACAAAAAATCTAAGATCTTTTCTTTCTTTTCTTTTTCTTTCATTGTTATAAAAATCTGGACAAAAACCACCTGCCTCAAAATGACTGGAGGAGATTTTTCTCCTATTCCTGCGGTTTTCCTCTGGGGGAGTTCTTCATCTATTCCTTACTTTCTACATATTGCTTGCTTTCATATTTGTGATACATACCTTCATATTTTGCTCATTAGAATGTAGGTGACTCTGTAAAAACTTTCTTTATGGACTCCATCCTCCTGTTCCTAAAGTCTGTTTGTCTTCTCCAAGTTCTGGAGGCTGGGGTAATTCAAGTCTATCAATTTTTTTGTAGCCTCAGGGTGCAGTACGGAGGAGAAGAGCTCATTTATAAATGACATGAAGCCTAAAGGACTTTGCCTCTCTCTCTACTGGGATTTTAATAAAGTCCACAGGCAGCTCCCCTGAGGCTTTATAATGGTGCCTCTATTCAGAAAAAGAACCCCGGGACCAGTGAGCCCTATATCCACGGAGGTCTTTCTGGGATAGTTAGGGGCTTTTATTTAAGACTTTTCATTTTGTTTTGTTTTTTAATTTTCTACAGAATGCCTGTTCATTATGCCTGTTCGTTACCTACTCTTCCCAGATCTAGCTGTCAGGACTCCAAGTCTAAGCCTGGACATTATAGCCTTGGTGAACCTCATGTACACTTCTGGATGGTCCCCAGGAACCAGAGTGTCTGAGGTTACCACAAGTAAGCAGTTGGCCACAGAAAGAATTGAAACAACTTGTTCCTCCCTCAACTAATTGCTCTCCCCCCGGCAACCTGCAACCTGCAACCGTTGTTCCTGCGCAGCCTTGAAGAATATCCCCCCTGAACATTGGGTTTCTCAGGACCTCAACCCCAGTAACTATGTCATTTACCACACCCTCCCCTCTGCTTGCAACTGATAACCCCCACCCCTATGATCATGCCTGTTTGTAATAGATGACCCCTACCCTGTGATCATGCATCCCATGATGCCCTCCCCCTCCCTAAAATAGATTACCACCTTCAGCTGACCACTTGCCCCAACCTATAAAACCAACTCCTAACCCACCACCCTCCCCTAACTCTCTTTTTGGCCTCAGCCAGCCCATACCCAGGTGAATAAACAGCCATGTTGCTCACACAAAGCCTGCCTGGTGGTCTCTTTACATGAGTGACATACCTAACATTAGCCATCATCATCATTATCATCATCTTCATCCCAGGACTCCCAGTTAAATTTGGATTTCAGAAAGACAAAAAATATTTTAGTATAGGTACGTCCCAAATATTAGATAAGGCATCCCCTAAATACTTACTCATTGTTGATCTGAAATTTAGATTTGACTATGTATCCTGTATCTAAGCAGGCAGTCTTACCTCAGTTCCTTTCTCTCCAAAGTGGGGCATAGTTGTCTCAATTCTCAGAATTTCTTTCATTTACCTTCTTTGATCAGAATAGCTTATTGGAAACTCTTACCAGTCATGGTAAGTCAAGCTGGACTTCATTTCATTATTCAATCGCCACTTTTTAAACTTCGCAGAATGAAGTTGTACCACTTTTCTTAACTGGCTGCTGCGTGGGTGGGGGTGGGGGTGGGGGTGGGGCTGGAGGAAAGGAGCTGGTTTAATCTTTTTTATTATTGTTTAAATTCTTTAATTAAGTATTCCTGAAGGGCAAATGTGCAATCTAACTTCATTCTCTATCCAAAGCTCAGAAATGCCATTATTTATTGGAACTTTTTGAAAATGTAAAAGGAAGATCTAATCCATAACCCCTAACATATCTCCTTGAAAGTCTATTTTCTCTTCTTCCAAAATCTTGTTGTATACTCCACGCTCACTGACGCCCTTCACTAGCTAAAGGCCCTCAAAATTCTCTCTACTCCCAGCCATCTCAACATCTCCCCTCATCTCCTCCCTTCCTTCTCTTAAATCTCTATTCTACAGACTGACTTGCTTCCCTAGAGGCTAAGTTCTTCCTCTCTTTCTTCTTTCTTTTATACTCTCTTGTCCTTCTCTACTCAATTAGTTCCACAAAAACAACTTCAAACTCTCCTGATGTGGGGTGGGGCAGAGAGGAATTGAGGTAGGAATAGAATTGAAGCAGGTGGACAATTGGTGGGTATTCTCATGGGTGGACTGAGGGAAGAAAATGGCTTTGAAATCTTTCATGCTAATAATTGATTATTGATATCCCATCTAACAGGTCAGTGGTGGGCTTCACAGTTAAGGGGTTCAAAGTCACATAGCCAGTCAGGGACATAGCTTAAACCTGGAATCTTTGGAATCTTTGGATTCCAAAGCCTGAGCACCTTCTATTTCATGATGCTGCTTTTCTCACATTTTAGACACACATTGTAGTAGAGATATTCATTTAACTTTCACTACCTAATGGCAGGTGTAGCGGTTGTGGTGATGGATTCCCCAACATCTAGTCCTCCCTCTATAGTATTAACTTGCTATGGTTGTCATAACAAAGTACCACAAAGTGGGTGGCTTAAATAATAGAACTGTATGGTCTCATAGTTCTAGAAGATACAAGTCCAACATGAAGGTGTTGGTGGGACTGGTTCCTTCTAAGGGCTGTTCCATGCTGCTTTTCCAGGATTCATCATGCCTTTGCTCCTGCTGCATCACCCCAAACTCTGCCTTCATGTTCCATGTTCTCCCTGAGTGAGTTTCTGAATTTGCCCTCTGTATAAAAATACCAGTCATAGTAGATTAGGGGGCCACCCTACCTCATTAGGACCTCATCTTATAACAACTGCAATGAGTCTATTTCTGACAAAGCTCACATTCTGAGGCACTGGGGGTTAGGACTTGAAATATGAATTTTGTGGTGGAAAACAATTCAACTCATAGCAACCACAAGAGATTGATATAGTCAATTATGTTCTTCTCTTCTTGCTAGTCACTGGTTTAGAAGTGGGCATGTGATTTAGGAATAACCAATGAGACTTGTGTGGAAGACTTGCAGAATCTCATAGGAAAGGCTTCCTGGGCCCTAAAGAGTCACACAAATAGGTTTCTTCTCGAAGCATTGTCAAGTCTGGGTGTGATATCTACAACTGCTGCAGCCGTTAAGGTCCCCATCCTCAGGATAAACCAACACGGAGATGCACCCAGAACAGAGAGAATCACAGAGCAGCCAAGTGCCCCTGATGATGTTTTCCAGATGCCCCCACCTGTGGAATGCTTATCTTATTAACTCACATGTTTTCCTATTTCTTAAGCCACTTTGAGTCAGGATCTTCTGTTATCTGCAACCAAAAGCATTCTAAGTGATACCAACTAAAAAGACACCACAAAGTAAGTAAAATATAAATATTGTTCAAAATTTATTCAGCCCATCAGCCTTAAAAATGATACAAATCATGATTGGCATTATTTTCAATTTAGTATATAAAGTGAGACCAATGAACATATTATGCTATCTATATACCATTTTAAATTTTCTTAGCTCAAGTTTGCAACAACAGAAAAAGCACAGTTGTTTTCTAACTTGAGTGTGCATCAGCATCACCTAGGGGGCTTATTGAAACAGATTGCTGAGCCTCACCTGCAGAGTTTCCAATTTAGGACATCCGAGATGAAGCCTGAGAATTTGCATTTCTAACCAGTTCCCCCATACTGCTGGTCAGCATACTACATTTTGAGAACTACTGGGATACTAAAATAAACCTTTGTGTAGCCAAAACAGCCTGGGATATGTGATCCTTGTCTGTGTGTGGGGTCTTAGAAACAATTGTAAAAATAATCATCATTAAGGAGTATCCGCCACATACAGACCACTGCACTGAATGTTTGGCATTCCTTTAGTCACTTCTCGCACTGACTCCTTGAAGTGGGTTTACCACTCTCATATAGATGGGGAAACTAAGGCACAAAAGCTAAGCTATTTGTGTAAGGGAAAGAAACATGATCCAGACCCAGTCCTATGTGACTATATGGTCTTTTTACAAAATATTTGCATATCAGAGACAAAATATTGGTCTAGCTAGAACTTGGGGTTGATGCAGCAGGACAGTTGGGAAATTACTGTGTACGGCAGCTTAAAGAAAAAGGGCATCTCTGGGTGAAATCAATCACCCTCAGCCTGGGAGGTGAGTGGCTCTTTACTGGTTCTTTCCCCTGAGGCAGCTCAGCCTCCTGCTGAAAGAATCTGCCTTGGAGGAGGAAGCCATAGGGCTGACAGCGGTGCTCCACCCTTTCCTCCCCCACTCAGTGGGTGCTGCTGGAGGGTGGAGGCCTGTGCTGCCAGCCACACCCCATGCCTCCTGAACGTGCCTTGCCTCTTGCTGCCACCCAAGTCAGGACTGGCACCTCATTTTCCACTGCAGAGACAAGGCATTGCCTCCTGGAGGCCAGGGGGAGGATAGGAGGAAATCCAGGGAAGCAGACCCTGTCCGTGTCTGGTGAGTCTCAGGATCTGAACCACTCCCTGAATGGGCAGTTTATTCCCATGTGAAATGTCTTAATCATCACAAGGAATACAGACAAGGAAGGCAAGTCCATGCTGGACTCCTTACTCAGCGAAACAACCCCAATCGTGTAAGTCCTCCGAGAAGCCAGCTGAGAAGTTAGTTGTTGTTGTTGTTGTTGTTGTTGTTGTTATTGTTGTTTTCATTGCTTTGGCATTTAAGCCTGACAGAAATCACAGGACATTATTCCTTGAAGAAGCTGGGATATGGTAACAGGTCACTATTCATTGGAAAGTATTGATAAACTTGATGTGCCAGGGGAGAGCAGAGATTGGCACCTCTGACTAAGAACATTTGGGGACTGGACCCTGAGAAATGATTTTCCTTCAAAAAAGTACAGTGTCCCCACCCACCACACAAAACTTTGCTGGGTAGGGGGTTGTGCAAGGAGGTAGGGGGAACAGGAACCACCTCGACTTCATCATCTTTCTCCTCCCAACAGACTCTTTTCTAAGGCCCTCTTTCCACTCAGGGATGCACCACAGACCCAGGCCCAACGTCTTTGAGGATCTCACTCCTCCCACAAACTTTCATATGCAACTGCTTGTTGAACTCTGCTGATTTGTCATTTCTGGGTGGGAGTCTTAGAATGAATGAGATGAAATTGGCACCCATAGCAATCATCTGACCCAAGCTATTCACTTTAAAGAAGACTCCCAGGATAGGAAATTAACTTGCCCAAGATCACATGAAACGGCTATGGCTAAAGTATACCCAAGAAAGACCCCACTATGGGCTGGTGCTGGGAAGAAGCTGGCTAGGGGACACATCTGACCCAGCTTAGGTTTGTGCCTACATTTCCTAAGGAAGTGAGGCAGAGGGAAGGAGCAAGACACATGTCAATGAGGGTCAAGGGGAAGAAACCAAGTGGGATGGAAATTAATCTTCATTGGGTTCTACTTTGGTTCTGGGAGCTGAGGTACAGTAAGCTCAGCTTAACTCTCAATTTTCTCAGGACTAGATTTTTAACCTTATTTTACTGATGAGAAAATTGAAGCCCAAAGAGGTTAAGTAATTTTCCCTATAATACGTAGTTTATACCAAGCAGAGTCAGAATGAAAAGCCAGGTCTCTGCACAACTCTCTTATGTTCACACCTCCTTCTCTAACCAACCCTCAACCCCACCCCTCATAAGGTCAAACCAGGATAACCAAACCAACCTCCTACCAGGTACCCCGCCTTGGAAATCTCTGCACATCAGGCCACCTCTACATCACCACTAGATTGTTTTTCCCAGAACCCTCTTATTTAAAGTAGTCAGACTGTTGTATAGGTAGGATTATGTAATATGTAGACTTTCATGTCTGCCTTCTTTCACTTAACATAATGTTTTTGATAGTCCTCCATGATTTTGTTCACTCCTTTTTTTTTTTTACCTGAGTAACATTGCATCGTATGTCTATAGTTTGTTTATCCACTCACCAACTGATGGGCATTTGGGCTGCTTCAAAGTTTTTGGTTATTATGAATAAAGCTTCTATAAACATTCCCATCCAAGTCTCTGTGGACATATATTTTCACTTCTCTTGCACAAATACTTAGAAGTGGAATTGCTAAAAATTTCATTAAGTATATGCTTAACTTTATAAGAAACTGCCAAACTGTTTACCAAAGTGGCCTTACTATTTTGCATTCCTGCCAATAGTGTATGAAAGTTCCATATCTTTTTCAACACTTGGTCTTGTCTTTTAAATTTTAGTCATCTAATGAATATGCGGTGATGTTTCATTGTGGGTTTTTTGTTGTTATGGTTTTTTTTTTCGTTTGTGACAGAGTCTTTCTCTGTCACCCAGGCTGAAGTACAATGATATGATCTCGGCTCACTGCAACCTCTGCCTCCCAGGTTGAAGTGATTCTCCTGCCTCAGCCCCCTGAGAAGCTGGGAACACAAGTTTGTGTCACCACACCCACCTAATTTTTACATTTTTAGTAGAGATGGGGTTTCACCATATTGGTCGGGCTGGTCTCGAACTCCTGACCTCAGGTGATCTGCCTGCCTTGGCCTCCCAAAGTGCTGGGATTCTAAGTGTGAGCCACTGCACCCAACCTTCATTGTGGTTCTAACTAATGATGGTGAGCAATTTTTTATGTATGTATTTGCCATCTGAATATGTTATTTAGTGAACTATCTGTTCAACTCTTTTACCCATTTTTTAATTTGGGTTGTCTTTTTATTACTGAGTTGTAAGAATTCTTTTATATATTCTAGATATAAGTTCTTTGTTGGACATACGTTTTGCAAACATTTTCTACCAGTCTGGAGCTTGCCTTCTCCTTTTCTTAACGATGACTTTTGAAGACACTGTCTTTTGACGAAGTCCAATTTAATAAATGTTTTATTTTATAATTCATCCTTTTTGTATCCTATTTAAGAAATCTGTCTAACACAAGATCACTAAGACTTTTTCTCTCTTATCTTCTATAAGCTTTACAGTTTGCACTTACATTTAGGTCTATGATCTATTTAATTTTTATATGTTGTGTGACAAAAAAGTCAAGTTTTAAAATTTTGCATAAAGATTTCCAATTACCAACCCTTCTATTTTTTGAGGCTCCTGATAACGCTTCAAAAAATACTGTTGTGCCAAAACAGAATTTTTAAATATTGTGACATGTTTTAAATGTTTACAGTTAATACGTTAATTCCCTTAACCCAAAAGTTATGAAGGCACACTGATTGTATGTACAATCTCATTTGCTAAAATTATCTAACCATTTTTGGAGACAAAGCCCACCCCCACCTACCCTGCGAGATCCCCAACTCCGCTTCCTTGAGGTAACTTTCTCTGCATTCTCCAGTAGGGCTGAATCACCTGCAGGGGCTCACAAGATGGCCCTTGGTACTTAACACAACAGCTACTGCTTGTGGTGGGCCTACTGCTTTACATATAGGTGTTACACACATAAATATCCTATAACATGTACAAATGTAACATATGACTCTCACAACAAATAACATGTTGCTATCCTTACTTTACAGTCAAGGAAACTAAGCCTCAAAGTTGTAAGTGCCTTGCTCAAGACCACTAGATGAGGAAAAAGCAAAGGAGCTGGGATTTGAGCCCAGCTATGCAGGGACTGGAGCCCTACTCTCCATACCTGACCATCTTCCACATATCCAGGCTCAATAACCATGATGCTGTTCCTGTGAGTTCCTGAACTCCTAGTTGTGTGACCATTTCAGTTGGATGGAACTGGACTTTGTCATTTTTATGGAAATAAAAGAAAGGAGGTTTTCCTCAACAAATGGAGGATATAAAACAAGATTATAGGAGTAATTTTTTCTCAGGCTTTGACTTTAAAAAGTTTCAAACATATAGAATGCGGAAAGAGGAGCACTTAGATGATACGCCTAGATTTAATAACTATTAACAATTTTGCCACATTTACTGTACTCAGTGGACTACACATTTTTCAGAATTATTTGAGAACGAGTTGCAGACATCAAGACACTTCATTCCTAAACACTTAAACGTGTATCTCCTAAAAACAAGGATATTCTTCTACACAATGGTAATACCTAAGAAAGGGCAATACTTAAATACTTTAGTAATACTAAATACTTTCGTAATACTTATTACTAAATAATAATACTATCAATAATTCTAATAATACTAAAGTAATATTTAAGAAAATTAATAATTCCTAGTGTCTAACGTTCAGTCTAAATTAAAATGGCCTCGACTGTCTCTAAAATGACTTTTTGAAAAAAAGCGGGATCCCATCAGAGATTGACACTGCATAAGAACACCAGTCATAGTAGACTAGAGGTCTACCCTACCCCATTATGACCTCATCTTAACTAATAACATCTGCAATGAGCCTTTTTCTGAAGAAGCTCACACTCTGAGCTACTGGGGGTTAGGACTTGAACATATGAATTTTGTGGAGGGACACAATTCAGCACACAGCAACCACAGGAGATTGATACTGTTATGTCCCTTTAGCCTCTTTTAATCGACAACATGCTCACCACTTGTTTTTTGTTTTTATGACATCGAATAGTACAGGCCAATTTTCTTGTAAATAGTCCACATTCTGGATGTGTCTCATTGTTTCCTACCCGCCCAGCCTCTCAGTGACTGGCTGAGCCCAGGGAAGCAGAGCAGGAGGAATTATGTGAATTTCATGGTAAATAAAAGTTGTGATGTGTGGAGAGGCAGAATGATGCCTTGGCAGAGAGCAGGACAAGCATTCAAGAGACCTGGCTTCAAAGCCCAACCACTACCTGACAGTTGTCTGCCTCCTTGGACTTCCCCACCAACCCACCAGGCATAATGGGGGACATGCCCAGGTGATGTACATAATTAGCAAACAAAACCTTAGGGAAGGGCTCGAAAAGGGATAGGAGCACATGAAAGGACACAAAGGTCAACTTGAAGGCAACCCCCTCGGCCAAAACCGGAAAAAATTGAGAAATAAGTAAACAAGCAAAGTATTGCATTATACTTCATAAAATAAATATCCATGAATCTTTATTGATATAAAAATAAAAGTTGCAAAAATAAATTGGGAAGAAAGGATAGTTCTTACAGAAGAATTACAATTAATAAATGCAGATTAAATGGGAAAATATTTTTTAAAGTCACCATTAGGCAAACACCACAGTAATAATGATTACAGGCAAAATCTACCAATGGATGCTCAAATTAGTATGAGAAAGTTTGAGGAGAAACAAAATAGTTGCATAGTCTCAAAATATGTCCTTTAAGATATTCACTAATTACAAAAAGAAAAATGGTAACTTTACAGCAAAAAAAGCCAGCAGATGTCACCTTAACCAAATGATCAAGGTTATAAGACTTATTGATATCATGCACTCCCTGATCCATAGGCTGAGAAGGTCATATCACTGTTGTATGCCTGCCAAAAATGCATAGCCTCAATTCAATAGTGAGAAAACATCTAGTGAAACCCAATTGACAGTTATTCTGCAATATAACCCACTTGCCTTCTTTAAAAGTGGCAAGGTCACAAAAGGCAAGGAAAGGCTGGAAGGACTGAGGAAATGTCACAGATTGGAGGCAACCAAGGAGACATGGCAACCGAATGTGATGTGAGATCCAGTTAGTGAAAGAACTGGTGAAATTCACATTAGGCCTGTTGTTTCATTAATAGTAATTAATAACACTCATCATAACATCAGTAATAGCACTCACGTTCATTTCATGGTTTTGATCACCATACTATTAGGTACTTAAGATGTTACTTTAAAATTTAGGGAAACCAAGCAACGCATATATGAGTACTCACTGTACATTTTTGCAACTTTTCTGTAAGTTAAATTTTATTTCAAAGAAAAAGTTTTAAAAAAAACAGCTGGATGTGTAAGTAAAGTTGAAAGTCTCCTAGCCACTGTGGTCTGAGGGACACAGGTGGGAGTCCACTACCTTCAACATTTTTCTCTCCAGCAGTCTGTCAAAATGCCTGAAATCCAGTACCACCATTTAAGATACATTTTTCTTTCTTTCTTTCTTTCTTTTCTTTCTTTCTTTCTTTCTTTCTTTCATCTTTCTTTCTTTCTTCTTTTTCTCTCTTTCTTTCTTTTTTTGAGACAGAGTCTCACTCTGTCTCTCAGGCTGGAGTGCAATGGTGTGATCTTGGCTCACTGTAACCTCTGCCTCCCAGGTTCAAGCAATTCTCCTGCCTCAGCCTCCCGATTAGCTGGGATTACAGGCATCTGCCACCATTCCTGGCTAATTTTTGTATTTTTAGTAAAGGCAGGGTTTCATCATGTTGGCCAGGCTGGTCTTGAACTCCTGACCTCAGGTGATTCATTACTTTCAACTAACATTTCATGTTTCCAAAAGTTCAAAGAGTCACATAACAGATATTGAATGAGCACTTTCTACGTTCAGGCACCTGCTAGGTAGTGCATAGGGCAGACAGCACCCCTGCCTGCCTAGAGCTTATATCAGCTGTAGCATCTTAGTACGATGTTAAGATGAGGTGGTTTGCTTCCGTTTCTACAGGAGCCATAAATTAGGGTCCTAAGAAGAGATAAATTGGATAAGTGAAAGAGGGGAGGCCAAAGCTTAGAGCATACAGCAGATGCTGCCTGGGAAGGCGGGCCTGCATAGGGGCTGCTGAAAGATTCAAGAACTAAGTGTGACACTGAGACAGGTAGGTTGGGGCACTGGGAGAAATACAGCTTGCGGAGTCGAATACACATGAGATCTGAATTGAACGTAAAATAATAACAATGGCCAACCCCTGGAAAGCACTGGTTATGTGGCAGGTGCTGTTCTCACGAATTTATATGTGTGATAACTCCTTAGATTCCCACGGCAGCCCTGTGGGGCAAGGTACTGTTATTATCCCCTTTTGCAGATAAAGGAGCTGAGGCACTGAGGGTTACACAACTGGTATGTGCTGGAGTTGGGCCATGGGCCTGGGTGGTTTGTCTCTAGAGACGGTGCACCTCACATGCATGCTCTGCTGCCGTTCCCAGAGCTGAGTGACAACACTTTGGCACAGAGAAGGAAGGAGAATGGCAGAGCCAAGACCAAGCCCTCATATCTAGGTCTAAAGGAGGAAAAAAGGAAGATGAGGCTGAGTTCTTGCTTTGTGTGAGTGCTGCTATGTCTTAGGGAGGATACCCAGTGCTTTGCCTGTATTAGTCATCTAAAATTCATGCTTCTGAGGTACTGTCATTCTCATTTTATAGAGGAGGCCTAGAGAGGTGAAGTATTTTGCCCAAGGTCCCATAGTTCTAGCGACAGGTGAAGCCAGGATTTAGCTGATTTGTGGAAAGCTTTAGACTTGGTTGCTCTCAGTCTCACCCTTGGCCTAGCACTAAATAAACGTGTTTCTCTCTCTCTCTTTCTCTCTCTCATTCTTTCTTTCTCTCTCCTCTCCTCTCCCCCCACCTTCACTCTTCCTCTCCCCGCTTCTCTCCTATCACAAAGTTAATTATTTAATGCCCATAATATATATCTTGAGGATGGCATTTTGTAGCACTGAGCTTTAAACAGTACATGTTTAAATACATTTAATCCAATGAATATTTCAAGGTAATTAATCTCCACAGGGTGAGAGAATGCTCAGGTTTCCCAGCACATCAAAATACATCTGAATCAGCTGAGGAAATGATTTGCACACTCTGCAGTGGGTTAAGAAAGATTCACTTAAGACTTTAAGATCTGACTCCCTGGTGTTAACAATGAGCAGAAAGGCTGCTAAAGAGAAGGATTAAGGCGCCTCCTAGTGATTGTATTTATGCAAGGAAATAATAGGGCTAAGAACTGCTGGGCAAGAGGACTACTTGCTTGAGTTTTCCGTGGGTGGGAGGGTTTTCTTTTGTTTTGTTTTCTTTTCTTTTTTTGGAGAGTACTGTCCTGCAAATGTGTGCACATACACATATGTACACACATGTATAATTCACTTAATTTTTGTGTATCAGGTACACATCACCATGGTACATGGCACCTGTGTTCTATGCTACTGTTTTACGAGTGCGGAGTATGGCGGGATAACAGCGGGTGAGAATTTGCATGGGTGCCCACCCGCATGATTTTGTCTGGACCCTGTAGCCCTTCTGTGAGGTGTTGAGATGACCATATTTGTTGAAGACTTAGTTTGAGCCCATAGAACTCAGTGGATGGAGTTAATTGACCTGATTTGCAACTCATGATGTTAGTAGTAGTAATAGCTGAAGGATAATAGCTGTGACCAAATATATGTGAGTGTTTCATATGCTATATCTATATATTACTATACACAGAGTTATTACTATAACCATACTAATATATAATACAGTAGTTATTACTATATTACTAATATAATAACTGTAACTATCTAGTAATACACAGATATCTATATACACATATAAATGTATATATATAATCCCATGTAATCCTCTTGTCAATTCTGTGCGAGATTAGTGTCATTAATCCACATTGCTAACGAGAAAACTGAGGCTCAGAACTTAGGCAACTTTTCCAAAGTCACACAACTTGTCAAAACCAGGCCTGCTGATTCCTGAGTCCATGTTATTCACCTTATACTGCCTTTGCATCACACTTTGCACAGCAGTGAACTCGTGCTAGCAGTATCAAATCAACTAATATTTATTATTGACCTACTAGAGGCAACCTACTAGTACAAGACACTCCTTGGTACTGTTGGGGGAACACACACACACACACACATGCACACACACACACAAATTTTGATGCCTATCCTCAAGAATTTAATAGTTTTATTGGATAGGATAATAAAGGCTATAAAATTTAAGTCTTTTTTAAAAAAAAAGACTTGAAGCAAAAAAAATATTTAAGGTGACAGAATAACCTTAGAAGATAGGGCATTAGTACTTATTTAATTGCCAAATAAATAAGAATTACCATGGGGAAGGTCAATTCGGGGGTATCTGAGTTGGGCTTTGAAAGTTGTGTGAGCTGAAGAGGCAGGTAGTGCTTTCTTGAAAGGAAACTACTCCAGAGAGCCATGAAACATGGTAAAGCAGCCAAGAAAACAGTGGGCTGGGGGCCTGGAGTCCCAGAGACTCAGTCACAGGCCTGGTGAGGACATTTAGGCAAGGTATCCTTGCCTCTTTGCACCTCAATCTCACCATCTGTGCATTTAGGCAATGGGCCCCACTCGGAACCTCTTTGGCCTAAAATTCTATATTCTGTAAGTCTAGAAATTTGAACTGAGTCATAGTTCATAAAGGACTACAGAGTGTCAGGAAGTTGTTTTGGTGGTGAAGTGACTGAGCTGTCATTTCAACCTGCTCACTATCTGGAGGAAGAAGGGCAATACCTCCCATCCACACTCATACACATGCTGAAGGGTTCCCTTCGTGGTTAATGGCATCACACCCTCTGGTAGGTACTGAAGGACCAGAGACATGCAGTACCATTACCTCAATGGTGGGCATGGCATTACATAGAAAGATGTGTTTCCTAGCATCATGATTTGGTGCCTTACACACATGTCACTGTGTAATAGAAAAAACACAGTATCAGTGGGAACCCGACCTGACAAAGCAGCCCACTGGTGTACTTTCCCATGAATGGTTTGTAGTTCTCCACATGCACATTCTCAGCTTATCTCCAGACCCTGGAAAATGCTGCCATCTCTGCTTGGAACAAACATACACACTCATACTCATGTACACACTCCTGCGCACATATAACTTTATTCATAATGTACACTGGCATTTGTTAGGGGTATGAATCTCTTGACTGGCATTTATTAGGGGATATGAATCCCAGACCAGAGCTCAAGAGCACAAGAAACATACTTTATTTATAGGTTAATATAGAGTAGAGCCCCTATTCTGGTAAGTAGGAAGCCAATTTGGAGCATCTTTCTAACTCTTGATTACATCTAGATTTGGGACAGAATGAGGGAGAGCTTATGTAATGTCCTTGATGTTTCCTGTCCACACTGGCTGAGAGGTCCCCTGACCTGCCTGTAAGGGAGCTCACTGTGGGGATGTTCCTTGTTCCCAGCCCACAAGCTTTCTTAGTGGCTTCTGTGCCCAGTCTCTAGCACACAAAAAATGACTCTGCCATGCCCTGCCATGCCACATATGATGCCTTCTCTACTCCCTCAAACATCCCTCACAGCCACCCTCATCCCTCTCTGGGTAATTCCAGCCCTCCTGGACCTTTATGCAAAAAAGGACACATTTCCCTTCAGCTCTTGAGCTCCACAAATCTATTTGGGGCTTCTGTGGTCTTTTCCCCAGGGATACATCTAAAAACTCAAGGAGAACGCTCCTCTGCAGGACCAGCAGTAGCTTGACTTTCCTTCCCCTCTCCTTCTTTCCCTCGGAATTCTTTCTGAATTTCAGAAGTTGGAAGCTTTCAGATGGCTTCCTTGTGCAAGAGTTCAGTCCAATCAGGAGAATGCCCTAGGTAGGTGTGTAATAAGGAACATAAAATAACTGATCTTTAGAGGTGTCAAGATCACACAAAAGACAAAGAGAAACCGAGGAACAATTGGAGACTGTCAGAGAACAGGGAGAAATGACAACCAAATACAGTGTGGTACGTTGAATGGGATCCTGGAACAACAGCAACAATACAGTAGTGGAGTCCAGGCACAGTGGCTCATGCCTCTAATCCCAACATTTTGGGAGGCCAAAGTGGACAGATCACCTGAGTTTAGGAGTTCGAGACCAGCCTGGCCAACATAGCAAAACCCTATCTCTACTAAATACACAAAAATTAGCTGGGCATGATGGCGCACACCTGTAGCCCCAGCTACTCAGGAAGCTGAGACAGGAGAATCGCTTGAACCTGCGAGTGGAGGTTGCAGTGAACTTAGATTGTGCAACAGCTCTCCAGCCTGGGTAACAGAGTGAGACTCCATCTCAGAAAAAAAAAAAAAAAGAATACATTAGTGGAAAAACTGGTGACATTTGAAGGAAGTCTTGAACTTGGTCAATGGTATTGTGCCAATGTTAACTTCCCAGTTCTGATCATTTTTCTATGTTTACATAAGATGTTAATAATTAGGATTGTATAGGTGAAGAATACATAAAAACTGTATGATTTTGCATTTTTTTCAGTGGCCACAGGTTTATTGCTAGTACATAGCAATAAACTGATTTTTGTATGTTCATCTTATATACCACAAGTTTGCTAAACTCATTTATTATGGTTTTTAATGTAGATTACTTGGGATTTGCTATATAGACTACCATGTCATTTGCAAATAGGGACAGGTTTATTTCTCCTCTCTAATATATGTGCTTTCTATTGCCTTTTCTTGCCTTTTTGCTTGGGTTAGAATGCCTATCACTATGTTGATTAAGAGTGATGAGAGTGGAGATCTTTGCCTCATTCCTGATCATAGCGGAAAAGCACTCACTGTGTCATTATTGTATTTTTCGGTTCTAAAATTTCCATTTGGTTCTTCTTTATATCTTTTATTTCTTTGCTGATACTTTCTTTTTACTTTTCTAAGACTTTTAACTTTTGTTTCAAGTATGTTCATTAATGCCTCATTGAAACACTTTTATGATGGCTGATATAAAATCTTCATCATATAATTCTAAAATTTCTGGCATCATGGTATTGGCATCTATTGACAATCTTTTTCATTCATTTCGAAATCTTCCTGGTTCTTGATGTCACAAGTGATTTTCAACAGAAACCTGATCGTTTCTGTTGAAACGATCCTTATCTTATCTGAACCTTCTGTTTTAGCTGACTTCTGACACTGCTCCAGCAAGGTGGTGAGGGGTAGAAGGGCATCTCACTATTGCCCGGAGTAGGTTCCCCACTCATCCTCTGTGGACACTTGAGGACGGGATAGGGATTCTTTGCTGCTGCTAGGTGGGATTAGAAGTTCCAGCTTCCCACAAGGCCTCTACTGAGACTTCCCTAGCTGGGAGGAGTTGGAGTACCTCATTGCTATTTCCCACATGACCTCTGCTGATGCTGTGGGGGTGGCGAGGAGGGCAGCTTTCATACTGCTAAGGCTTCTCCAATACTACCCCACTGGGATGGCGGAGGAGCACCTCCTTACTGACAGTTAACGGAAGAAGTCCAGGCTTCCCACATGGTCTCCACTGACACTGTAGAGGGATGGGTCTCCTTATCACCCAGTGAGGATTAAGATCCCAACTCTCTACTTGGCATTCTGGCACCACCCCAGTAGGAGGGTTAGGACACTTCATCACAGCTGGACATTGAAGCTCATGACTTGCTCTTTGTTGGCGTAAGTGGGGTGGAGCAGCATTTTTTTCCTGTGGTGCTTAGCTGGCGTACGGAAGTTATTACAGTTATCAACCAAAAGTTTTCTGCCTTGCTGGGCTGCCTTTTCCTGGTCCACTGGTTAAAGAGAACAGGCTTTTATTTGGGCTACTTTTGTTTGTGCCCATTGGTGTTTCTATGTTGCTGACTTCTTCAGCTCCAAGTCTGGGAAATACCGTACAAAAAGGAAAACCTAGGGTACTCACCATTGTGTCATTATTTGAGTTCTGAAGTCCCTAGTTGGTCTTTTATACTTAGGGAGAGAAATAGGGGGAAATATGTCTACTCCATGTTCCTGGAAGTGAAAGTAGAGAACAGATTTTACAAATTTAAAAACATCTCCAATCATCAGAGTTCCCTAGTCTGTGTCCTGAGTCCTTTCTTTCCGTACCCCCACTGTACTAGAAGGGACACTTTGTGTATCTGTTTTCACCAGTACATCTTGTCCCTGGGGTAATAATTATAGAATAGCACCATACATAAAAGGAGAGGGGAAGGGGAGTGAGAGCACAAAGGGTAAATGGAAATACCAGGTGCCAAAAAAATTAGGTTAATATTATTAAAAGATACCCTCATCTAAAAATATAGTATCTTTATATCCTTTGCAGCAATATATGAGTTAGGTGTTATTATCATTTTTCACTGAAAGACTGAGGTTGCTGAAGGTGTCAAACTTCTGTAAATTAAGGAGGCATGAAGAGATGACACCAGTTAAGTATATCCTTTTTATTATGTAAGTAAAGGTTTTCCCAGAACCTCTCGCCAGCAGACTTCTACTTGCCTCTCACTACTACAACAACGATGGGCACATGGCCATCCCTCACTGGAAGCAAACATGGAAGAACTAGTGAATGTTTCAAGTGGATGGCAAAGAGGAGAAGAAGGTTGAGAATGGCTGTCAGATCCACCCATCTTCAGGTTTGCCATCATCTGTGACTATTAATAAGGAGCCTCCTTCCTAGTCAGGTTGACCCAAATCTCCGGGGAGCCTGCTGCATTTTTAAAGGCATAGTCAATGTGCTTCTACATTTGAAAACTTTAAAAATGAATAATACATATATAGAAAATTAAACTTAATATCTACTTGATGTCTGGAAATCTGTGAAAGATACAGTATTTAATATATGGGGCAGAATTTTTACATGTAACCAAATGGAGTATGAATAATTAAACAGGTTAAAAAGCATTGTATTAAGAAGTGAGCACCGGCCAGGCATGGTGGCTCACACCTATAACCCTAGCACTGTGAGACGCCGAGGTGAGTGGATCACCTGAGGTCAAGAGTTCGAGACCAACCTGGCCAATGTGGTGAAACCACGTCTCTACTAAAAATGCAAAAATTAGCTGGGCGAGGTGGCAGGTACCTGTGATCCCAGCTACTTGGGAGGCTGAGGCAAGAGAATCACTTGAACCCAGGAGGTAGAGATTGCAGTGAGCCATCACACTCCAGCTTGGGCAAGAAGGAAGAAACTCCATCTCAAAAAATAAAAAGTGAGCACCATGGGTACCATGAAGAGGCACTACCCAGTATCCTAAGATTACCAGAACTCCATTGGCCATATGGAAAGATGAGCTGACCACCCTCTTTGTCAGCTGCAACTTATCTGTTGAAGAAGCCATGTTCTCTGGACCTGTCAAGTGTCAAGCTGCAAGGTGTCATAAACAGTTCAGTGGGCCTGTTCATGTTAGCTGTTCCTAAAGTGCCAAGGAGATCCACAGGGGTAGGGAGAGAGGAAGACACATGCTGTCAGCCACAGCCAGGGCTACATACCTTGTTTGGCAGCATTTTCCTTCAGGGTTACCCAGCACGCAGAGTAGCCAGGCTCAGGTAATTTTAGGAAAAGATCTTCCACTCCACATGATTGCTAAATGCCTACCAAGCAAAGTACATTAGAAATAGCAGGCAGATATGAAACTCCAAATGTTGGTGATAACTGTATTTAACCTCTCCTAAAGGAACACTAAAGAGACTTTAATACTTTTGGGGGGGAACCCCAACGTGTGAAAAGAGAAGCAGCAATTGCTGACAGAGTCACTTTCCACCTGAAGGAACTGTGCCAAAATCAATTTCTAATAGGAGGGAATGGTAATAAGAGTGCATTGAGGATTACAGTCACATTCTACATCTCTAAAAGCTTCTCTGGACAGACTGTAAATTACATTGACCTTAAAGAAAATGTTCACACTAAGGCTTTAGTTTTTATGAACATTCCTCCTGGATAGTGTGACCTGGCTTTAGATAAAATAAGAAATAAGCCAAGAAACCAACTGAGCCATACAGAGCCAGCAGTCAGGACTGGTTTGATGATTGATTCTGTTTACTTCCTGCCCATATATCTAGAGAGCAAAGAGTATTATTTCCATAAATCATATCCAAATCCACATCCAATTTAAAATGATTATTTGAAATCCCAACCTTGCTTTGACAATTGCTAAAATCAATGTGATATTTGGGGCATTAAAAGCAACAGACACCGACTCTGGGAAACTTAAGCCTAAAAGGTATGTATCAAAAGTATATTAGCTGGGGAACAAGGCAGAGCCATGATCCTACCACAGGATCTGTTTGCTCAGCACAGCATCGTGGGTGCTACAAGCACTATAGGTTTCACTGCCTCTAAATCTTCTCCACCAGTGCTGTTGCATTTCGGTGCCTTGGACATGCTCTCCATGCTATGACTCTGCTGCAAATTATCACCAGCTGACCAGCCTCTCAAGATTCAGTTCTGGCAGGAACACCTGAAAGGTGCTACTACAACAACCTATAAGGCTGTACTGAGACCACATGACCACATATAAGCACAAGATGCCAGGGGATGGGGAATTCTCCGTACAGGAAGGGTATACTGGGCAGCCAGAACAACAAATCCACTGTAGATGAATCTTAAAGAATAAAAAGCTACTCCTATATGATATCCAAATTTCTAAGTATATGACACTATATATAACATTATTTATTATATTCCATATACATATATATACATATACATACATTCATAGAAAAATTAGTGTTTTCTGGAAATCGATCAATATTTATAGTCAGGGTTACCATGAGTAGGTTTGGGCCCTGTGAAGACCATATTTTCAAGTCTCAAGTCCTCAGCAGTAGAAGACAGGCTAAAAATCTTTTTTTTAATCGAGATGGTGTCTTGCTCTGTCACCCAGGCTGTAGTGCAATAGCAAGATCTCAGCTCACTGCAACCTCCGCCTCCTGGTTCAAGCAATTCTCTCCCTCAGCCTCCCAAGTAGCTGGGATTACAGGCACCCGCCACCATGCCTGGCTAATTTTTTTTTTTTTTTGTATTTTTAGTAGAGACAGCGTTTCACCAGCTTGGCTAGGCTGGTCTTGAACTCCTGACCTAGTAATCCACCCACCTCGGCCTCCCAAAGTGCTGGGATTACAGGCATGAGGCAAAAAATCTTTACATAGGAATTGCACTGGGTCCCTTTTCAGACTTCCAGGCTCCAGTGATTTGTACCAATTCCCTGCTCTCTACACCACCACCCCATCTTCTACCCCACCTTTTTTTGACCCTTCTTTTTAGACATGTACTTCTGACCAAGGTGTTATAGGAGACACAGTACAGAAAGAAAGGAAGAGAAGTAACATTTTCAGAATATTTAATGAGTATTTTAGGAGACTACTTAGCTTAACATCATCCTTATAAGAGGTAGAGCTGTAACTTTACAACACCTACCCGGGTTTAAGGCCCAGCTCTACCAGGTATTGTGACCTTGGGCAAGTTATTTAACCTTTGTGACCACCATATTTCTCATCATAAAATAGGGAGCAAGACGGCAGAATATAAGGATCCACCTACTGTCCCACCTGCAAGGAAACCAATTTAACATCTATATGCACAAGCAAAGCACCTCCATAAGAACCATAAATCAGGTGAGCATTCATAGTACCTGGTTTTAACTTCATATTGCTGAAAGAGACATTGAAGAGGTAGAAAAAAACAGTCTTGAAGCCCTGACATCACCCTTCCCTCATCCCCAGCAGTACAATGTGGTGTGGAGAGTATTTCTGGGTGCTGGGGGGAGGGAGAGCACAGCAAGTGTGAGGCATTGATGAACCCAGTGCTGTCTGTTAGACCAGAAAGGAAAACCAGACCAAAATCAGCTTATATCCACCCATAAAGGGAGCATTTGGACCAGCCCTAGCCAGAGGGGAATCACTGATCCCAGAGGTCAATTGCCACTGTGGGCTAAAAGGCTCTGGGTCTCTAAGTAAATTTGAAAGGCTGTCTAGGCTGTACAGGACTGCAACTCTTCAATAAGTCCTAGGGCTGAACTGGGCCCAGAGACGATGGACAGGGGGCCATGTGGCTGCTGAGACACCAGCAGGGGTAGCTAAGAAAAGTGCTGGCATCACCCCTCCCCTAACCCCAGGATGCACAACTCATGGCTCTAAAAGAGACCCCTTTCTTTCACTTGAGGAGAGGGGAGGGAAGAATGGAGGAGATTTGTCTTGTATCTTTGATACCACAGCAGAATAGGGCACTAGCCAGAGTCATAAGGCTCCCGTTCCAAGCCCTAGTTCCTAAATGACATTTCTAGAAACACTATGGGGCAGAAAGGAATCCACTGTCCTGAAGGGAAGAACCCAGTCCTGGCAGCGTTCATCACCTGCTAACTGAAGAGCCTTTGGGTCCTGAATAACCAGCAATGATGCCCAGGTATTATGCTGAGGGCCTTGGGTGGGTTTCTGAAACTTGCTGGCTTCAGGTATCAGCTTGACCACAGAAGAGTAGAGCACCAAGGGGGCTCTTGGGGTTCCTGATTCAAGGACTTGACTCTTGGATGGCATTTCTGGACCTACCCTGGGCCAGAAGGGAGCCCATTGCTATGAAGGATGAGTCCCAGGCCAGAGAGCATTCACCACAAGCTGACTGAAGAGCCCTTGGGCCTTCAGGGAACATCAGTGGCAGTCTGGCAGAACTCCCCATGGCCTGTAATGGTGGTAGCTACAAAATAAAACTTTTCTGCCTTTGTAAAGGGGAGGGAAGAGTGGGGAGGAGTGCCATCTTGTGGTTTGAAAGCTGGCTCAGCAGCAATATAATAGAAAACCAGGTAGACTTCTAAGGATTTTGACTGTAGTCTCTGACCCCAGATGGTACCTCTGGACCCATCTGGGGCCTGGGGGAATTCGCCAACCAGGACACAGGCCTGGCTGGCTTTGCTACCTGCAGATTGTAAAGCCACAAGGCCTTGAGCGAACATAGGCAATAGCCAGGGAGTGGTTCTGCAGGCCTTGGTGAGACCCAGTACTGTGCTGGCTTCAGGTCTGACCCAGTGAATCATGGTGGTGGCTGCAGGATTGAGTGTGTCATTGCACACCCAGCTTTAGGTGGCTCAGAACCGAAAGAGAGAGACTCTGTTTGTTTGGGACAAAGTAAAATAAAAAGAGTCTGTCTGATAATACAGAGAATTCTCCCAGATCTTGTCCAACACCATCAAGGTGGTACCTCTATGAGTCTGCAAGAACCATAGTGTTACTGGGCATGGGGTGCCCCCTAAAGCAGATACAGCTTAGATCTCAACACCTAAGTCCTTTCAAATATCTGAAAAATCTTCTCAAGAAAGACAGATACAATGAAGCCCAGACAGTCAAAGCTGTGATAAATACCTAACTCCTCAAGGCCTAGACATCTACAAGTATAAAGATAATCCAGGAAAACATGACCTCACCAAATGAACTAAATAAGGCACCAGGGAGCAATCCTGGAGAAACATAAATATGTTACCTTTTAGACAGAGAATTCAAAATAGCTGTGTTGAGGAAACTCAAATTCAAGAAAACACAGAGATTCAGAATTCTATCAGCTAGATTTCACAAAGAGATTGAAATAAAAAGAATCAAGCAGAAATTTCTGGAGCTGAAAAATGCAAGTGGCATACTGAGCAATGCATCAGAGTACTTTAATAGCAGAAGAAAAAATTAGTGATCTTAAAGACAAACTATTTGAAATTAAACCATCAGAGGAGAAAAAAAATAAAAAACAATGAAACATGCCTACAGGACCTAATAAATAGCCTCAAAAGGGCAAATCTAAGAGTTATTTGTCTTAAAGAGGAAGTAGAGAAAGAGATAGGGTAGAAGCCGGGCATGGTGGCTCATGCCTGTAATCCCAGCACTTTGAGAGGCCAAGGCAGGCAGTTCACGAGGTTCAAGAGCAGCCTGGCCAACATGATGACACCCCATCTCTACTAAAAATACAAAAATTAGCTGGGCATGGTGGCATGTGTCTGTAATCCCTCCTGCCTCAGGAGGCTGAGGCAGAAGAATTGCTTGAACTGGGACCCAGGAGGTGGAGGTTGCAGTGAGCCAAGATCACACCACTGCACTCCAGCCTGGGCTACAGAGTTAGACTGTCTCAGAAAAAAAAAAAAAGAAAGAAAGAGATAGGGGTAGAAAGTTTATTTAAAGGGATAACAACAGAGAACTTCCCAAACCTAGAGAAAAACATTACTATCCAAGTACAAGAAGGTTATGAAACACCAAGCAGATTTAACCCAAAGAAGACTACCTCAAGTCATTTAATAATCAAACTCCCAAGGACCAAGGATAAAGAAAGGATCTTAAAAACAGCAAGAGAAAAGAAACAAATATCACACAATGGAGCTCCCATATATATGGCAGCAGGCTTCTCAGTGGAAACCTTACAGGCCAGGAGACAGTGGTGTGACATATTTAAAGGGCTGAAGAAAAATAACTTTTACTCTAGAATAATGTATCTGATGAAAAATGTTTCAGACATGAAGGAGAAAAAAAAACTTTATCAGGCAAACAAAAGCTGAAGGATTTCATCAACACCAGAGCTGTCCTACAAGAAATGCTAAAGGGAGTACTTCAATCAGAAAGAAGAGGATGTTAATGAGCAATAAGTAATCACCTGAAGGTACAAAACTCACTGGTAATAGTAAGTACATAGAAAAGCACAGAATTTTATAACACTGTAACTATGGTGTATAAACTACTCTTATCCTAAGTAGAAAGACTAAATGATGAACCAATCAAAAATAACAATGACAACTTTTCAAGATATTGACAGTACAGTAAGATATAAATAGAAACAACAAAGAGTTAAAAAGTGGAGGGATAAAGTTAAGGCATATAATTTTTATTAGTTTTTTTTTTTTTTTTGCTTGTTTATGGCAAATAGTGTTGTTATCAGCTCAAAATAATGGGTTATAAGATGGTAGTTGCAAGTCTCATTGTAACCTGAAACTAAGAAACATACACCAAATACACAAAAAATAAAAAGCAAAAAAGTAAATTAAATTTCCAGAGAAAATCACTAAAGGAAGACAGGAAGGGGGAAAAAAGACCACAAAACAACTGGAAAACAAATTACAAAATGGCAGGAGTAAGTCCTTACTTATCAATAATAAATGTAAATGGACTATACTCGCCAGTGAAAAGACATAAAATGGCTGAATGGATGAAAAAACAAGAACCACTGATCTGTTGCCTACAGGAAACACAATTCACCTACAAATATACACAGAGACTGAAAATGAAGGGATGGAAAATGATATGCCATTCTAATGAAAACCAAAGAAGAACAGGAGAGCAGAAGTAAATAGAGCAGTAGCTATATTTATGTCACACAAAATAGATTTCAAGACAAAAAGTATAGGAAGAGACAAAGATGGTCACTATATAATGATAAAGAAGCCAATTCAGCAAGAGAATATAACAATTTTAAATACACTGTACCCACAGGGAAGCATCCAGCTATATTAGAGTTAAAGAGAGAGATAGGCCCCAATGCAATAATAATGTGGAGACTCGAACATCCTGCATTGGACAGACTTCCAGGCAGAAAATCAATAAACATCAGTCTTAATATCCACTATAGACCAAATGGATCTAATAGATATCTACGGAAAATTATATCCAACAGCTGCAGAATGCACACTCTTTTCCTTAGCACATGGATTATTCTCAAGGATATACCATCTGCTTGGTCACAAAACAAGTCTTAAAACATTAAAATATATATATATATATCAAGCATCTTCTCTGACCACAATAGAATAAACCCAGAAATCAATAGCTAGAGGAATGTATGAAACTATACAAATATATGGAAATTAAATAACCATTGGATCAATGAGGGAATTAAGGAAATTTAAAAATGTATTGAAACAAATGATAATGGAACACAACGTATCAAAACCTATGAAATACAGAAAAAGGAGTCCTAAGATGGAAGTTTATAGCTATAAGTGTCTATACAAAAAAAGAGGAAAAACATCAAATAAACAATCTAATGATGCATCTTACAAAACTAGAAAAGCAAGAACAAACAAGACCCAAAATTAGTAGAAGAAAAGAAATAATAATAACTTCAGCAGTTTCAGGTTACAAAATCAGTATGCAAAAATTATTAGCTTTTGGGAGTTGGGGGGAATATGGTAGACAGGAAACAGGGCTAATGTGCAGCTCCCACATAGACAGACCGAACAGTATGTGGAGACTCACTCTGTAATCTTTTGCTCCAAGAACCACTGCAGAAACATGCCAGGAAAATCAAAAGAATTCACAGATGCTTTGAAAGAAGTGTCATACCACTGCAAATACCATGAAACAGGCGAAAAACTATGAGTTCCCAAGGTGTGACGGGGGCAAACCTGCCTCCAAACACACATCCCCACTGGGGAATCTGAAAATCCAGATCCCAGGAGGATTTAACCTTACCTAGAGATGAAATTGATTTAGGGAGTCACATAAAATATAAAAATAGAAGTAGCAGCAGGAAGTGTCTTGAAGGCACTCCCACCAGCTTGAGCCCAGGGAAGCCATCCCTGAGTATATCTCACATGGGCCCTTGGGGAAGGCAGCCAGTGGTATTAAGGAGAGGTCATAGTGCAAAGGAAGCTCCCAACTGAAACTAGTAGTGGTTTCAACTGGGCACATATTTTCTCAGGTGGAGTCTGGGGGATGAGTGGGAGCTGCTGCAGGTACAAGTATAGGAGCACAGGAGTTGCCAACAGGGTGGGCAGATGGGGAGGGGCAAAGTCCAAAGACAATGCTTTCTTTCTCTATGGAATAGCTCACAGCCTGGGGCAAGGTCTGAGCAAGGCACCAAGGGAATGAGACCAGCCTTGCCAACTGCATGGGAGCTTTTGTTGTTACCAGCCATCCCCCACTTCCCTGGCAAACTATATGACCCAGCAGAAGTGACCAAGAGCCCCTCTGGACCATAACCCTATTAGCCTGAGAAACACCCCCACATCCCCTACAGGGGACACAACAAGCCCCACCCAAGGAGAGTCTGGGCCCAGACCCACCTAATTCTGCCCCTACATGATAGTATTTCCCTACCTACCCTGGTAGCCAAACACAAAACATAGAAACTCTTGGGAACTTTATGGCCCTGCCTATCACCTGAGAAACCAAAATACTTACCCTGGCCATCTTAGGGCAAGCTTAGGGAACCCTACTACTAACACAGCTGGCACTCTCTTGAAAGCACCACCTCTTGACTGGAGGCCAACCAACTCAGGCCATTACAGCAACTCATTACAGAGTAACCATGACCCCAGGAATGAGAAGACAACACCTAATTCCACTACCTGCAACATCCTGACTAACCAGAGGTCCTGAGCATGTCCACATGACAACCTCATTGCTAGCAAAACCAGCATTCACAAAAAACCCAACACACTAAACATATCTACAACCACAGAGTCCACCTTAGTTTTCTGCCACTTCTACGAGAGCAGGTACTTGTATCCATAGCTGGGAGACCTGAAGGCAGATCAGTCACACCACAAGACTCTTTGCAGACATCTCCCAGCACCAGCCCAGTGCCTGGTAACCGTATTGGGTGGCTAGACCCAGAAGAGCAATAACAATCACTGCAGTCCAGCTCTCAGGAAGGACCATCCCTAGGGGAAGGGGAAAAGCACTACATCAAGGGATCACTCTGTGAAACAAGAGAATCTGAACAGCAGCCCTTGCATTTCAGACCTCTCCACTGAAATAGTCTACCCACATGAGAAGGAACCGGAAAAGTAATTCTGGTAATATGACAAAATGTTATAGAATCCTTTTATAGGATCCAAACCAACAAGAAACTTCTGAATTGTCAGAATAAGAATTCAGAAGATTGATTATTAAGCTACCCAAGAAGATAGTAGAGAAAAGTGAAAACTAACTTAAAGGGATTTTTAACAAATACAGGATATGGATGAAAACTTCTCCAGATAAATAGATATTATAAAGAAAAAACATTCACAACTTCTGGAAATGAAAGACACACTTGGAGAAATACAAAATGCACTGGAAAGTATCAACAGTAGACTAGAACAAGTAGAAGAAAGATCTTGAACTAACCCAATCAAAGACTCAGAATTTTTTTTTAAATGAACAAAGTTTCCAAGAAATTTGTGATTATGTTAAATGGCCAAACCTAAGAATAATCGGCATTCCTGAGGAAAAAGAGAAATCTAAAAGTTTGGAAAACTTATTGGAGGGAATAATTGAGGAAAAATTCCCTGGCCTTGCTAGAGATATAGAAATCCAAATACAAGAAACTGCAAGAACACCTGGGAAATTCATCACAAAAAGATCATCACCTAGGCACATAGTCGTCAGGTTATCTAAAGTCGAGATGAAGGAAAGAATCATAAGAGTTGTGAGGCAAAAGCATCAGATAACCTGTAGAGGAAAACCAATAAGACTAACAGCAGACTTGTCAATAGAAACCTTACAAGCCAGAAGGGACTGAGGTTCCATTTTTAGCCTCCTGAAATAAAATAATTGTCAGCAAAGTGTTTTGAATCCAGCAAAACAGCATCGTAAGTGAAGAAAAGATACAGTCTTTTTCAGACAAACAAAATCTGAGAGAATTCACCACTACTAAGTCAGCACTACAAGAAATACTAAAAGGAGTTTGAAAACTTGAAATAAAACCTTGAAATACACCAACATAGAACCTTCTTAAAGTATAACTCTCACAGGGCCTATAAAACAATAGTAGGGAAAAAAACAGGGTATTAAGGCAACAACTAACATGATGAATAGAATAGTACCTCACATCTCAACACTAATATTGAATGCAAGTGGCCTAAATGCTTCACTTAAAAGATGAAAAATGGAAGAATGGATAAAAATCCTCTAACCAAGTATCTGCTGGCTTCAAGAGACTCACCTAACTCATAAGGACTCACATAAACTTAAGGTAAAGGGGTGGGAAAAGATATTCCACACAAATGGAAACAGAAAGCAAGCAAGAGTAACTATTCTTACATCAGACAAAAGAGACTTTAAAGCAACAACAGTTACAAAAAAGACAGAGGGACATTATATAATGATAAAAGGACTAGTCCAACAGGAAAACATCACAATCCCAAATACATATGCACCTAACACTGAAGCTCCCAAATTTATAAAACATTTACTACTAGACCTAAGAAATGAGATAGATGGCAACACAGTAACAGTGGAGGATTTTAATACTCCACTGACAGCACTAGACAGGTCATCAAGACAGAAAGTCTCCCAGCACTTTGGGAGGCAAAGCGGGTGGATCACAAGGTCAAGAGATCGAGACTATCCTGGCCAACATGGTGAAACCCCGTCTCTACTAAAAAATACAAAAATTAGCTGGGCGTGGTGGTGCATGCCTGTAGTACCAGCTACTTGGGAGGCTGAGGCAGGAGAATTGCTTGAACCCGGGAGGCAGAGGTTGCAGTGAGCTGAGATCGTGCCACTGCACTCCAGCCTGGCACCTGGCAACAGAGAGAGACTGTCTCAAAAAAAAAAAAGAAAGTCAACAGAGAAACAGTGGACTTAAACTATACCCTAGAACAAAGGGACTTAACAAATATTTGCAGAACATTTTACCTAACAACTGCAGAATAAACATTCTTTTCCTTAACACATAGAACATTTCCAAGATATGCCATGTGATAGGTCATGAAACAAGTCTCAATAAATTTAAGAAAATCAAAATTATATCAAGTATCCTCTCAGACCATAGTGGAATAAAATTGGAAATTAACTTCTAAAGGAACCCTCAAAACTACATAAATACATGGAAATTAAATAACCTGCTCTTGAATAATCTTTGGGTCAACAATGAAATCAAGATGGAAATTTAAAAATTATTTGAGCTGAATGATAAATAGTGACATAAGTTATCAAAACCTCTGGAATACAATAAAAGCAGTGCTAACAGGAAAGTTCATAGCATTAAATACCTACATCAAAAAGTCTGAAAGAGCATAGATAGACACTCTAAGGTCACACCTCACAGAACTAGAGAAACAAGAACAAAGCAAACCCAAACCCAGCAGAAGAAATGAAATAACCAAGACCAGAGCAGGGAAATGAAATTGACAAAAAAGAAAAAAAAAGATAAATGAAACGAAAAGCTGACTCTTTGAAAAGATAAACAAAATTGATAGACCATTAGTGAGATTAACCAAAAAAAGAAGAGAGAGGATCCAAAGAAGCTCAATTAGAAATAAAATTGGAGCTATTACAACTCATACCACAGAAATGCAAAAAATTATTCAAGTCTACTATGAACACCTTTACTCATACAAACTAGAAAATCTAGAGGAGGTGAATAAATTCCTGGAAATATACAACCTAAACAAATTGAAACAGTAATTTAAAAAAAAGTTGCCAACAAAAAAAGTCCAGGACCAGATGGATTCACAGCTAAATTTTATCAGACATTTAAAGAAGAATTGATACCAATCTTACTGAAACTATTCCAAAAGACAAAGAAAGAGGGAATTCTCCCTAAATCATTCTGTGAATCTAGTATCACCCTAATTCCAAAACCAGGAAAGGATGTAACAGGAAAACTACAGACCAATATCCCTGATGAACATAGATGCAAAAATCTTCAACAAGATACTAGCCAACCAAATCCAACAGCATATCAAAAAGAATATACCATGATCAAGTGGGTTTCATACCAGAGATGCAGGGATGGCTTAACATACACAAGTCAATAAATACGATACATCACATAAACAATTAAAAACAAAAATCATATGATCATCTCAATAGATGCAGAAAAGGCATTTGATAAAATCCAGCATCCCTTATGATTAAAACCCTCAGTAATATTGGCATAGAAGGGATATACCTCAAGGTAATAAAAGCCATCTATGACAAACCCACAGCCAACATCATGCTGAATATGGAAAAGTTGAAACCTGCCCCTGAGAACTAGAACAAGACAAGGATGCCCACTTTCGCCACTTCTATTCAGCATAGTAGTGGAAGTCCTAGCCAGAGCAATCAGACAAGAGAAAGAAATATAGGGTATTTCTGATATCCAGAATCTACAAGGAACTCAAATCAGCATGACAAAAAAACAAATAATTCCATCAAAAAGTAGGCAAATAACATGAATAGACAATTCTCAAAAGAAGATGTACAAATGGTCAACAAACGTATGAAAAAATGCTCAACCTCACTAATTATCAGGGAAATACAAATTAAAACCACAGTGAGATACCAACTTACTCCTGCAAGAATGGCCATAATTAAAAAATCAAAAAAATAATAGATGTTGGAGTGGATGTAGTGGAAAGAGAACACTTTTACACTGCTGGTGGGAATTTAAACTAGTACAACCACTATGAAAAACAGTGTGAAGATTCCTTAAAGAATTAAAAGTAGAACTACCATTTGATCCAGCAATCCCACTACTACTGGAAATCTACCCAAAGGAAAAGAAGTCACTATATAAAAAAGACACTTGTGCACGTGTGTATAGCAGCACAATTCACAATGGCAAAAATATGGAACCAGCCTAAATGCCCATTGACCAGTGAGTGGATAAAGAAAATGTGGTATATATACACCACGGAATACTACTCAGCCTTAAAAGGAATAAAACAATGGCAATCCCATTACTGGGTATATACCCAGAGGTATATATATTCTACAACAAACACACATGCATGTGAATGTTTATTGCAGCACTATTAACAATAGCAAAGACATGGAAACAACATAAATGTCCATCAGTGACAGATTGGATAAAGAAAATGTGGTACATATACACCATGGAATACTACGCAGCCATAAAAAAGAACAAAATCATGTCTTTTGTGGGAACTTGGATGTAGCTGGAGACTATTATCTTTAGCAAACTCATGCAGGAACAGAAAACCAAATACCACATGTTCTCACTTATAAGTGAGAGCTAAATGTTGAGAACCCATGAATGCAAAGAAGGGAACAAAAGACACTGAGGTCTAGTTGAGGATGGAGGGTAGGAGGAGGGAGAAGAGCAGAAAAAATAACCACTGGGTACTAGGATTAATATCTGGATGATGAAATAATCTATACAATAAACCCCCATGACATAAATTTACCTATAAAACAACCCTTTACATGTACCTCTGAACCTAAGATAAAAGTTTTAAAAAATTATACATTTGAAAATAAGTGAAGAATATAATTGGATTGTAACACAAGGATAAATGCCTGAGGGGATGAACACCTCATTCTTCATGATGCGATTATTATATATTGCATGCCTATATCAAAACATCTCATGTATCTCATAAATATATAGACCTACAATGTACCCACAAAAATTCAAAAGAAAAAATAATAAAATGGGGATACTTTCAGGGTTGCTGAATGAAAAGCACCAAACTCTGTGAAATATGGCCAACTGCTATTATTATCTCTGCCTTCCAAAATCTGGCCCATTTTAAAACTTTTATTATTTTTAATTAACATTTAATGAGTATACATATTTATGAGGTACAGTGTGATATTTCAATACATGTATACAATGTGTAATTATCAAATCACAGTAATTAGCATATCCATCACCTCAAACATTTATCATTTCTCTGTGTTGGGAGCATTCAAAATCTGCTCTTCTAGCTATTTGAAAATATACGATAAATATTTTTAATTATGACCTCCTTCCAGTGCTATAGAACACTGTAATTTATTTCTCTTATCTAGCTGTAATTTTGTGTCCGTTAACCAATCTCTGGTTATCTCCCGCTACTTCATCTTTCCTGGTCTCTAGTAACCACCATTCTCCTCTCTACATTTTTTAGATAAACATTTTTAGCTTCTACATGAGTGAGAACATTTAGTATCTGTCTTTCTGTGCCTGGCTTATTCACTTTACATTATGTCCTCTAAATTCAGCCATGCTGCCATGAATGATAGAATTTTGTTCTTTTTTATGGATGATTACTATTTCATTATGTGTATATATACCACATTTTCTTTATCTATTCATCTGTTGATGGACAGTTAGGTTGATTCCACATCTTGGCCATTATAAATAATGCTGCAATAAACGTGGAATGCAGACGTCTTCTTAACATACTGATCTCCTTTCCTTTGAATATATATATACCTATTAGTGGGATTGCTGGATCATGTAGTAGCTCTATTTTTAGTTTTTTTGAGCAACTTCCATACTATTTTTCACAATGTACATTTCCACCAACAACATTGAAGAGTTTCCCTTTCTCTGTATTTTTGCATTTGTTGTATTTTTATTTTTTGCATTTCCAAAGATTTTCTGTCTTTGCATTTTGTCATATACCTGTTGGTTATGTGTATGTCTTCTATTGAGAGACATTTATTCATCTCATTTGAATCTGCCCTATTCTTAAGTGTCTCTTTCTCCATGAAATTTTCCTTAATCCTAAGGCAGCAAGGATCCCCAGAAATTGTATGAAAAAAAATGTGCATATGTACATTTCTCCCCTTGGGAGAAGATTCTGCTCTAACCAGGGAAAACCAGTGACTGCTATGAACCATTCACACATATTCTTATCCAGGTGAGACAGGGAGCGGTGATAGAGAAAATGGAGGCAGAACTTGAGGCAGGTGATTGAACAGAAGCCGTTACAGACCCAAGGCCATGAGATGCTGGGAGAAAATAAGAATATGAAGAAATATAGGAAAAGTTCTTGCCAAATATGTCAAAATTTTATCCAGCCACATCACCCAAAGATGAGTTCCATTTTCAGGGGCACTGGGAAGGCCTCTGTCTCACTTCCTTTTAAAATGTAGCTACTATTCCACTATGCAGCTCCTTGCCAATTAAGCCTTGACCTCTTTCATCTACTGTAAATCAGAATAACTTATCGCTATTATTGTCTTTCATCTTTAAAATGCTTTTATCGAGACTCAATTATAAACTCCCTCAGAGGCTTCTGGTTTCTGGTAATAGCAGGCTAAGTTATTCAGATCAACATTCTTGCTGGAAACAGCAACAAAAAAAGTGTTTGCATATATTTTGTTGATAACAAAAAAAGTGTTTACATATATTTTGCTGATAACATATATTTAAACAAACACCACCATCTTAAAATAATCAAAGAGTTGAAAACACAATTAAGAACTTCCAGGTCAACGTTTGGATAAAAGCCTGCTACCAAAATAGTAAGAAGACTATTGAATGATCGAAACCCTTAGAGGCACCTGTCAATACTGCTGTAGTCACTAGGGGCCAGATGGATACTAGCCAAGACTTGGGGCCCACAGAAACTGGAGAGTCTTATTGGATACTCTTCCCAAATTAATACACATGCAAATTAAGGATAAACCAGACCTAAATTTGCCTCCCTCACCCCTCAACCTGAGAGGACTGCAGGAAAACCTGCCTTGGTACTAAGCAAAAAAGAAGAAAAAAGAAAAGGAACAAAATGCCCTTGAGAAGCTGTGGTCATAGACCAAATTTTCATAACTGATAAGACACCAATTCACAGATTTGAGACTCAGTCAATTCCATGCAGAAAAGAATGAAACGCATGCTTAGATAACTGGTTATGAAAGTGCAGGAACCTAAGACAAAGAGAAAATCTTAAAACAGTCAAAGAGAAAATTCCCTTCAAAGGAGCAACTGACAGAAGACTGCTTAACAGCGAGTTGGAAAAGAGTAGACTAATACAGGTTTAATGTGGTCAAAGAAAATTAGTACTAACCTAGAATTCACAACAACAAAGAGTGCCATTCAAGAACGCATTTTGTCCCCGTTCTTAGTTTGTGATCCCCTATAAAGTTCTAGACACTCTGGGAGAGGCTTGAAAAATCCACATTGATTGCATTTTAAGAGTAATGGTTAAGGTCATAAGCTAATCAGATCCATGTTTGAGAAAGTTGTAGAACAAGGCCCTGCCACGGCACACAAAGTTGGTGAAAAGGCGTGAGAGAGTACCTGACAGGTGGGAGGTGGCTGACACAGACCACCCAGGCCTACCTTAAAATTTTCCCTGCTGTAAACATAGCTTGTTGGTGGAAAATACCTGCTTTCTCCTTTCCTCGACTCCTCATCATTTGGTCCATCAAGGACCAGTTCCTTATCCCTTACTAGCAGGGTTGACATTCAAAATATTTAATAATGGTAAGTACCAGCACACATCAATCAGAAAAAAGACACCTAATGTAAGTCCAGATGCTGGCTGCTGCATAGGATCAGAATCCTGGGGGCCCCTTGGGGTATAAATTATTAATCACTTTAGTGGCTGGATTGTGGAGAAGACCCGGGGAGGAACCTGATCTGCTAGGATAATGCAGATATTCAAGGCAGAGGCTATTTAGCAACAAGTATTTCCATATTTTAATATATACATTGGCAATGCTAGTACATACAACTGAATATGAGCCCTGCTTACAGCCCTTCTTCCACCAGGATCCTTAACAGCTCTCATCCTTCTGCTCCCAGATCATCTGCCTTATGATTCCCCTTTCAACTTTAAACCTTCCAATAATGTTGCTTTCTTGGCTAGTTCTACCAGGAATACCCCTTACCATAAAATCCACTTTTTTTTCTCAGAACCTAGCTCTGAGTTCCCTTGAAATACTAAGACAGAAATTGCATATTCCTTTTTGGTGGACTGTTCATTCCTGAATATGACTGTATCATTTTGTTGCACCCTAGGGGGCTTTATAAAATGAGAATCTAGATTTACACAGAAAATAAGAGGTATTTCTTTGCTATGGTCAGATTTAAAATAAGCTTTCTTCAAAATGGCCAGCTTCTTTGGTACACTTTATGTTTGCTTAAAATAACTTCATTTATTACATAGTATATATTTATAATAGAAAAATATAAAATACAAATAAAATCACTTGTAATCTTCTACTTTTTTCTGATATTGACTTTGCCTCTGTTCAACTATCAATACGTACGTATATAAACTGAATCTTACACTGCATAAATAAACCCTTTTAGGATAAAGTTGTGTCTATATTCATTGTCAGTGTCAGATGGACCAAAGAATGGCTATATTTTTCTTCTTCCTAGGGACAATAGCTTTATTTGGATTTTAGTGAATATATAAAACAGTATCAATGTGAAGTTGCTTTGAAATCAAATGAAAAGTCCTGTCATAGTGCCGCTCAGTATGTTTCAGAATATCATCTTCAGATAAAAAAGATATCATGAGTTCAGAGCCCAGTGACTTCATTTTCAAACCTTGGGACTTGAACTAATTTGAATTCAAATTCAGTAATGCCCTTAGATCAACTTGAACTGACAAATTCTGTAGAAGAAAGAGGAATCAAGCAATTTGATGAAAATTGCACTATACAGTGCCTTGTCACTCCAGATATTTCACTTTTACATTAAATTTTTTTCAATTAATTTAAAGGTAACTGCTATATGCCAGATAGTCAGGATATTCATCATTATTATTCATTTATTTATATGCAGCACTGTCACTTGCAAGGACATAATTCTTAAGGAAACATAATTACTTTAAACCTATCAATTTGCTTATATAAAACTTTGTGAAATCCTTTTTCTAGAAAGAAAGCTAAACACTAGTTGAGAGAATGTTCACCGGGAACTTCTATATACCAGGCACATTTGGGCCTCGATTTCTTGTCCCCTCATGCATACCAGGCACCTTGTCCTTAGCCCCAGGAGCCCCAGGTTTATAGAGCATTGTTCTAAGCATAACGAAATCTCAACAAAAATTTGCCGATGGAAGCTGGCTTCCAGAGAAAAAAGAACAATGCATGCTATGAAATAAGTGGGAAAAGCTACTACACTGGCATATGAATTAAGTAAAGACAAATGTCCGTTAAAACATCCTGGCTGGGTGCAGTGGCTCACGCCTGTAATCTCAGCACTTTGGGAGGTGGAGGCGAGCGGATCATGAGGTCAAGAGATCAAGGCCATCCTGGCCAACATGGTGAAACCCTGTCTCTACTAAAAATACAAAAAGTTAGCTGGGCGTGGTGGCACGCACCTGTGGTCCTAGCTACTCGGGAGGCTGACGCGGAAGAATCTTTTGAACCCAGGAGGCAGAGGTTGCAGTGAGCCGAGATTGTGCCACTGTATTCCAGCCTGGTGACAGAGCAAGACTCCGTCTCAAAAAAAAAAAAAAAATCCTGCAGCCACTCCTCTCATCCACTTCATCTGACAAGAACACAGAATCACAGACTCAAAGGTATAAAAAAATCTTAGAACAGGAAGAGACTTTGGAGCTAATGCTGTCCATTATTTTGTAGATAATGAAACTAAGACCCAGAGATTCACTTCAGTTGACAACCCTGGTGCAGAGAAGTACCCAGAGCCCACTGGTCATGACTTATCATGGGGTCTATACCCCATGAGTGAAGAGTCGGGTACAGAATGAATCCACAGGTGGAGCACTGTGGAGGTCACTAACAAACTCCCCAAACGCTACTGCCATATTTACAATGTCTAGCAATTCCCATCTATGAAATCACCTTCTTTGTTTCATTCAAAGCTCACTTTAAACTCTGACTCCTCTAAAAATGTTAATTAGAGAAACATAAGGTTAGTGTAATTTTTAGGGTAAAATTACACAAAAATCAAACACATTACAAATAATCTGGATTTTTACACTTTTAGGTAAACAAAAGTGGACATCTTCTGCATCTGGAATCCTACATCAAACTCCCATGGAGTAAATTTAACAAATTTTAAATGTTTAGAAGGTAGTCACATGAAGTGTACAGCACATTGTGGTTGGTCAATGTTTTTGCAATCAGTCCAACGTTAGCTTTTAAGTGTTAGGCAACCACAAACTCTATTTTCTTGGAAGACAGTTCAGTGATTCTCCAACTCAATTTAGTCTTCTGATGGCTGCTATTTGACTATGTGATCAAAACTTTCTCTTTCATTCACTTCATACAGAAATTCAGCTGATAATCTTAACATTTCCTCTAATAGGAAAAGCAACTGACATGCGATGATGAATCAGTAATGGAGCACGAAGATTACCCTACTTAACATTCTTTAATGGTTCCCCGGAGCCTGGAGTTTAAAGTCCAGACTCCTTTAACTGGCTATCATAGACCTTCAGAATCCGAACCTCATTTATCTTTCTAGTACCGTTTCTCAATCCTCCCTCTTCTTATTCTCTGGCCCAGGCATGCTAAACTATTCTTAGCTCTCTGGAAAAGTCAAATGCTCTAGATATACTCTCTTGACATTTACCTGGCTAGTTCCTACTCACACTGCAAAGGTCCATTTAGTGGCCTGCATCCATTTGGAGCCCTATCATAATTAAATCAAGCATACCCTAAATGCAGGAACAGTCAACCCACTTACAATGAGACATGTCTCACATCAACATTTGCCTTTCTTCAATAACCTCTTGGTAAAATAGTTTATACTGATGACCTCCACTTTTTTTTTTTCATCCAATAATTTCTAAACCCTTTGTAAACTTGCTTCCCCTAGAATTACTCAACTTTTTTGAAAGCTACTAGTGTCCTCATAATCATTTAATTCATTGGCAATAGTTTTTGCAACTACTAAGCCTCCTTAAATTCTCTAAAGCTATCAAGATGCTAGTCACTCGGTTACATTTTCCCTTTCTTTTCCTTCTGTGACAGTTATTCGGGGTCTCTTATTCTGATTGTTCCTTCAATGACTCCACTTTTTCTTTCACTCTTTCTTCTTTCTTGATCTCTTTCTCTGATTGTTCCTTCATTGGCTCCACTGTCATTCACTGGCTCCACATCTTCCTCTGATTAAAGATATTCTTCTGGGTTCATTAGATGAAAAACATCAGCAATAGGATGCCTCCTACTCAATTCAGCAAACTCATTTTTGTATTCAGTTGATTCTAGCTTCTCAGGAAAAAAAGGAGAAATTACAATCCAGTAAAAAAGGTGTTAATATCATTAAATATGACGTAGGTTCACATCTCAGATCTGTCATTCATGAGCAATGTGGCATGAGGTATACTACTTAACCAATTTAGGCCTCAGCTTTTCATCTATAAATTGGAGAAAACAATCCCTATCTTTTAGAATTACTTTATGAATTGCAAAGTAAGTATTCCAATGGCAGGTAGGTACATAGTGGGCATTTAATAAAAGTTTTTCATTATTGCTGTTATTTCCATACTCCCACCAAACTTGTATAGTCCCTCTGTTTCAACTTCTTTCAATGTGTCATACACATCAACAAAAGATAAATCTTCTGGAGTACAGATATAAACAGGTTTCTTTTCTGGCCCAGTGAGTCCCAACTGCTTGAACCAAAGCCCAATTCCTCCTGATTTAAAAATCTTCAGGTTCTAGCCCAAATCTTCCTCTTCAACCTTCCCCCTCACTGTTCTTCTAAATGAATACCATTCTCCAAACAAATTGGACCTTTTTTGGCTCTCAAACATACCACATACTCTTCACCTCTAAGTCCACCTCAGATTCTACCTCCTTCATGTAACTTACCTGCCCAGCTGCATATTTTATCTTCAGAGTATTTTATTCGTACTTCTCTCATTAGGGAACTTACATTCTGCCTGATATTCAATTATTTGTGCATAAATAACCTTTCCTGCTTATAGACTGTAATCCCTTTGAAGGGAGAAACTAGGTTCTTATTCACGCTAGTACTTACCACTTGGCTAAGTGATGACACGTGTATATTTTAAAATAATAAACAAGGCGGGGTGCAGTGGCTCATGCCTGTAATCTCAGCATTTGGGGAGGCCGAGGCAGGCAGATTACCTGAGGTCAGGAGTTCGAGACCAGCCTGGCCAACATGGTGAAACCCCATCTCTACTAAAAATACAAAAATCAGCTGGGCGTGGTGGTGTGCACCTGTAGTCCCAGCTACTGGGGAGGCTGAGGCAGGAGAATGGCTTGAACCCAGGAGGTTGAGGTTGCAGTGAGCAAAGATGGTACCACTGCACTTCAGCCTGGGTGACAGCATGAGACTCCATCTCAAAATAAATAAATAATTACAAATAAAATGATAAAAACCCTGACTCTTTCTCAAGGAATTATTTTCATTTCCTCAACTTCCTATGAAGAGGTAGAGGTAGGGTGGGGAGAGAAAGGTGTATATAGGGTACCTAGAGGCACTGCAGCCTGAATTCCCACTTGGAATTCTCCCAGCACCTGCAAAAAGGCAGGGCTGAAACAGCTATCCTAGAAATTGACCAGGTAAGACTTTCAGATCTGTTAGTTAATTGCAGTCAACCTCTTGGGAAACTCTTTACCAATTTGCTAAGCTTGTCTATATTTCTTTTCTTCCCAAGGGCTATTTTTCCTAACCCTCTAGTCTCCTCTAAACCAACCAGTAAACAAAAGATTTTATTTTAAACCCACAGTTGAACATATAGTGAAATACACATGTATATTTAATGTTTATGTATTAGTTCCCATTTGAGAATTTTCTTTAAAATTTATTTCAACCAAAATCCAACACCAAATTTTATGAGTAATATCATAAGGCAGCACCTAGTATAGTGCTTTGTATATAGTACAGATTCAGTATGTAATGGTTAAAAGAGTGGATTTACAGTCTACAATTGCAGGACCTAATTCTGGCTAATTGCAGTTGAAAAAATGGAAAAAAATATAGTCCAAGTAAGCATGACACTTGGGGGTTCAGGCCCACAACACCAGCTAGGTAGACCCTTAGGTGCCCAGTGGTATACAAAGATTTAAGTATTCCCAGCTGAGCCCCTTGACAATAGAGACACATCACTTTATTTTGTATTACTTAGTACTGTGCCAAATCCAAAAATACTCTCTTGAGTGCAAAAGTTTTCAGGAATTAGAAATACTGAAAGTTCCATTATTCAAGCAAATGAGGTATAGTTCATATAATTTTTTCAACTCAGGATCCTCAGTCACTCCATAGAGTAAGCAAAGTATGCAAATATCAGAATTATTAGTCTCAATTTACATAAGAACACATTGCTGCCACTAAAAGCCAGTTCCAGACTCTTCTTTCCACTATTGAATGCCAAAGAAACACAAAAAAAGAAAAAAATGGAAGGATCTTCAGAAAACATGCAGTTTGATTTTTTTTTTTTTTAAGATGACAAAAACTGAGGCCCACGAAGACAGTCACATTAGTTCAGGGCTTCTACTAAAGCCAAATAATTTCATGCAAAATCATCTCCCTCTGATTAGCATTACCTACACACACATATACATATAATTTTTCTTTTTGCCTTTCTCAAAATCTGGAGGTCTAAAAAGACTTCAAGATTTCTCCGAGTTATAGATACACGTTTGCACGTGTAACCAGAGGGCAAGTTTTATTTGGTCCACGTGTTTTCCTACAAAAAAAAAAAAAGGAACGAGAAGGGACGTGAAGTGCGATAGGCAAATGTTCTCAAACTTTATTGTGCAACCCCTATAGCACAGGCTCTTACTGTAGAGTTCAGTCACATTAATGAAGAGATATTTTCATGTAGTAATAGGAGCACAAACGTTGAGGTTTTTTGTTTTGACACAGAGACTTGCTCTGTTGCCCTGGCTGGTGTGCAGTGGCACGATCTTGGCTCACTGCAACCTCCGCCTCCTGGGTTCTAAGCCATTCTCCTGCCTCAGCCTCCGGAGCAGCTGGATTATAGGTGCCTGCCACCAGGCCCAGCTAAGCTTGTATTTTTAGTAGAGACGGAGTTTCACCACGTTGGCCAGGCTGGTCTCAAACTCCTGACCTCAGGTGACCCACCTGCATCGGCCTCCCCAGGTGCTGGGATTACAGGCGTGAACCACCGCACCCGGCCCAACTTTTTTGAGGTTTTATCTACCACTTACTATGCAGTCTTGGCTAGGACACATGTTCTTTGAGCCCTAGTTTCCTCATCATTAAATGGAGATAATTCAGGTTTGATGTGAACATTTGAGAGGAAATTATGTCTGGCACACTGCTGAAGATCTATAAATACTTGTTGAATGAATAACACAGCCGATGCTCAACAAAAGACACACACACACGATTGGGTAGTTGCCGTCTCTCACACACACACACACAAACACACACACACACACGGTTTGATAGTCGTCGTCTCCCGGGGAGCTCCAGAACTGGAAGCTCCCGGCGCGTCTCCTCTCAGCCTTAATCAGTGCCCTTAATCAGAACTCCCTGGGCCTCGCACCAGGCCTCCAGAACACACTGGAGTGTCGTTTCAGCTTCTCTCGCCGTTCCCCGCCCTCACGGCCAGAGTCCGAGGAAGCCCTGAAGCGCTGCTCGACCTCCGAGACAACTCCAGCACTGAGGAGCCTGTGCTGCAGTTAGCATCCAGCGGGGATTAGGCACTTCGTTTTCCTCATCGTTTCAATCTCTATCTTCTGGTCAGAGTCCAGGTTCAGTAGCCCCACGACCCGGCCATCGGTGGTCTTGGCCACACCCCGCCTTCCCGGCGTTGCCAGGTCCACTCCCCGCCGTCTGAGTGGCCGAGTTGCCTAGGAAACTGGGGCGGGGCTTTGGAAACGCCGCTCCTGCGCGCGATTTGCGCAGGCGCTCTGGCCCTGGCCTCTGACTCTCGCGAGAATCGGCTCCCGGAAATTCCACGTCAGTCAGTCTGACGGTCAGTGGGCCGTTGGGGTTCTCTCGGGCTTGTGTAGCGGGTAACAAACGAGGGTGCCCAGGCTCGGACCAACACAGCCATGGTAGGTCCATTGCCCGTAGAAGGGAACGGGGTAGGCTACGGCCAATTCCTGGGGCTTCTGGACGGAGGGCCGCGGTAAGCAGTGGTCTGGGCTCCCGCTGTGGCCGCCGCCTCCGGCCTTCCAGGGTCTTAGGCCAATTTGATTCCAGGAAGGGAGAAGGCGGTGGGACCCGGGGAGACGGGATGATTTGGGGGGGCAGTGCCTGCTAGTGAGGGGTTGTCTCCCCTAGCGCTTGTGGCGCTTGCCGGAGCTCCTGCAGTCTGCAGCGGGGTTAGTGGTGTAGGGAAATACGGAGGCCGAAAGCGTCGAACTCGGTAGGAGGCTTTGGTTTCGTACTTATATTTGCCTTTAAAACGGTGGCAGTTAATCTCCAGTCCTGTTGGTCTTATTCCGGGAATGGTGTGTGCTGACTACAAACTATAAACTTAAGCAGAGAAGCCAAAAAAATGTAGATGGGGTCAAAAATGGAATTTCAAACGCTTTGGTTTCTCAGCTCTTAAGTTTCAAGGGGGAGAAGAAGCGTTGGGAGGAAGTGGGGCAGTATATAACACTGGCTGGCATGCTTCTATGCATTTGCAAATACGGTGGCTGGTCAGAATAGTAATTATTTGAGCACTTTGTTATTATCACCGTAATCCTAAAAAACGCCCTAGAATAGTTTGCACAAGAGTGTTATTATAATAAGGAAAGAAAACAGTAGTGTAAGAATATCTTCCGTCTCTATTAAAAATACAAAAAAAAAAAAAATTAGCCGGGAGTGGTGGCACGCACCTGTAATCCCAGCTGCTCTCAGAAGGCTAAGGCAGGAGAATCACTTGAACCTGGGAGGCCGAGGTTGCAGTGAGGCAAGATAGCGCCACTGCACTCCAGCCTCGGCAACAGGGCGAGACTCCATCTCAAAAAGAAAGAATTTTACATTTAAACGTTTTTCTGCCTTTAAGAAAAACTTGTTATGAAGCACAGAATCAAACATTTTGGAGCTTGAAGACGTTAAGGATTAAGTCCCTCCTCTTCAGTTAAAAATATCTTTTTAAGTCTCTATAAGGCTAGCTGTGGCAAAGTTGGAACTGGAAACAGAGTAAAAAGTTATGAATACTCCCATAAAAAATTCACAGTGAAACATTTTTGCATAAAATGCAGTGCATTCTTCAGCACCACCCTCCCCCATGGACTTTTTTTTTTTTTTAATTTGTTTTATGAAAGGTATGGAAGCTTCAGGGATTTGTGTGTCGTCCTTGCCCAGGGGCCGCGCTAATCTCTGTATCCTTCCAATTTTAGTATATGTGCTGCTGAAGCTAGCACCATGCATGAACTTTCTTGGACACCCAGGTTACAGTCCCTGAACGAGTCCTCAAGCCTCTTAATTAGAGCACTTCATATTACTAAGTACCTGCTCTGTTTTGGGTCTGCTTTGGTTGCAGTAACGGACGTTTTTGGAAAAGGCCCTCGCATCTGCCTATTTCATTTTCTTTTGCCGTCTTTACATTTACCAATGTATTTATATAAGGAAATATTGCCTTCATTCTTTAATATATTTTAAATCCTTTGTGGAAAATACAAAACGTGAATTTACTCATTTGCACATTTACCGTAGAATGTTTACTCTGTGCCATGCACTTTGCTAAACATGGCTGCGTAATTCTGACAGCAGCTGTGAGAGTTATACGTTTATGAGGTGATTACTGTAGGTCAGGCACTGCTGTAACTGGTTAACTCTGATTTTAATTCTTACAGCACTAAGAGGTAGAGAATAATAATATCCCTGTTTTACATAAGTCAAACTTGAGAGGTTAAGTAAATTTACTCAATATTGTGCATCTGAAATGAGTGGTGGAACTGAAATTTAAATCCATCATGACTTAAACCCCCATACTCAAATATATAAGGTGATCTAGAGATAAAGATATGTATAAGCAATGACCCTGCCTTTAAGGAGCATCTACTCTAGAAAGCAAGAAAATAATGTGTACACAAGTGTACCATGAACAATTAAAATGAAATCCTATAGGATTCCCCAGGAAAGAATGCTTCAGGCTAGGATAACTAGAAAGGTCTTACTGGTGGCAGTGGCATTTAAGCCGACTGCTAAATGCATTCAGCTTTTGGAAGATGGAGGGAGACATTTAGAGTTGAAGATACAGTGTGAGCATCCTAGTCATCTTTGTCCCAAAGTGTCTAGTACATTTTCTTATTCAAAATAATCACTTAACTGTTAAGAGAAATATTATCACTTTTTGTGTGTGTGTGTGTGACGGAGTCTCACTCTGTTGTCCAGGGTGGAGTGTAGTGGCACCATGTCAGCTCACTGCAACTCTGCCTCCCAGGTTCAAGCAATTCTCCAGCCTCAGCTTCCCGAGTAGCTGGGACTACAGGCATGTGCTACCACGTCCAGCTAAGTTGTTTTTTTTTTTTTTTTTTTTTCCCCATTTATAGTCAAGACGGGGTTTCACCATGTTTGCCAGGCAGGTCTTGAACTCCCAACCTCAGGTGATCCGCCTGCCTCAGCCTCCCAGTGTGCTGGGATTACAGGTGTGAGCCACCACGCCCAGCTGTCTGTTCTTTTTTAAACTGAGATTTGTGCTTTGGGAGTATTAGAGGTTTACTGGGGTTCCTCAGAGTTCTCTGGCTCAACTTATGTAGCATCACTTTTACTCAATAATCAATAATTTAAAATGTTTTAAAGTAAAATGTTCACAATTTGTAAGTGTCCAATTTCCTCTTTACTGGAGGAAAATTGTGAGATATGCTGGCTTATATGTAAACCCTCACCATGGTTTCTGCCTGGTACATGATAGATACTTCATACCTGTTGACTCCGAAGATATTTAAAAAGAAGTTAAAATTTGTGATAGTAATTTATGGGACAGAATTCAGAAATGGATGAAGTAAAAAGCCTTGCTTTTCTGAACTAGCAAGGAATGTGAAGATGATTATTTGAAAGTAGAAAATTGGGGTCGGGTGTTTGAGACCAACCTGACCAATATGATGAAACCCTGTCTCTACTAAAAATATAAAAACTAGCCAGGTGTGGTGGCGGGTGTCTGTAGTACCCAGCTACTTGGGAGGCTGAGGTAGGAGAATCTCTTGAACCTGGGAGGCAGAGGTTGCAGTAAGCCGAGATCGCGCCACTGCACTCCAGCCTGGGTGACAGAGTAAGACGCTGTCTCAGAAAAAAAAAAAAAAATTGGAGATAGAGAGGAAGGGATTGATGACAGTGAAAACATTTTTGAAGAAATCGAAGAGAAGAGCCAGAGAGCTCTGATCTTTTAAGGTAAGAGGTAAAGGTTGTCGCTGAAAGTAGTGAGGTGTGGATAAAACAAGACTTGAAGTAGTCAGTGACCCAAATTTGATAGAGATCCCCCAAAAAGATGCGTAAAAGCATTGAGGTGTTTTGTCTTAGGAAATTATCTCTTCTTTTTATATTCAAAAGTAACCTTAAATTTCTGTCCCACTTATGATCATCATAGGATATCACAGCAATAAAGATTTGACAGTAACTCAACTTGCCAAATGAGCTTTTAGGTTGTGTTTAAGACCTGCTGAAGGGGAAATGTATTTTAAATCAGTCTTTTCTCAGCATGCCTCCTAGAGAGAATTAAGCCCATTACTCTAAGATATCATTGTATATAATGAATTAGCTTTTCTCCTACAATGACATTTTTTTTTTGAGAATAGAGAAAATAGTTATTCAAATCATTGTCTTTTCTGTAGTTCAAAGGAAGAATTTGACTGGAAAAAGACTATTATAAACTATTAGTATTTTCTGACTTGAGAGAATGTTTTTGTTTTAAATTGTTCCAATTTTCATTAAGTTTCTGTAATTTAAATCCATTAAAATATTTCCAACATTCCCATTTGACACCAGAGGCCGTCATGCACAGGGATATAACCTTTATTCATCATGTATTACATTACCTAGCACTTACTAATATTTTCCTAAAATAAATCTACCACTTTTCTCCAAAGAACTTAATTTAATATTATGCTTTAGGGTTACTAAGACTTCATGAATAACACTTCTTCAGAATATTTTCTGATATGACACTATTGGCCGGGGCACAAAATTATGATTTGTGAATATTTAAAATTTATTTCCTAGATAATTCTATGAACCAGAGCTTCCTGAAATGTGGTCTGGGATTTCTAGGGATTTCTTAAGAGTCCCTAATACTTTTTTAGGAGGTCCACAGTTTTAAAACTATTTTCTTAACAGTGAGACTCTATTGACACCTTTCAAAATGTTCATATTTGCACTGATGGTGTAAAAGTAATGGAAGATAAAACTGCTAGTGAAGTGACACCAAATTGTACTGACAGTATATTCTTCATTGTTACACAATTTTTTTAAAAGTCAGTTTCACTTAAGAATGTCATTGATGAAACAGCAAAAATTTTACTACCTCTTCACACTTCAGTATGCATCTTTTAAATTCTGTTTGGTGAAATGGAGAGTATGCATAAGTCAGTTGTACTGCATAGTGAAGTATGGTGGTTGTCTCAAGGAAAAGCACTTGTACTGTTTTAAGTCGTAAGCTTTACTTGAAACAATGACTGAGAACCTCTGCTTATTCAGACTTGAATATTTGGTAGACATTTTTTAAAAACCTGAAAGAGGTTGGCTGGTCCCTGTATTGTTGCCAGTGATAAAATTAGAGCTTTCAAGTGAAAATTAGAACTTTGAAAAACTCTGAACTTGATGGATTTCCGATGGTTAAAGGCTTATCAGTTGAAGTAGGTGGTGAAATTAGTGAATGTGATTTTTTTATAAAGTATAATGATGTTGTCAGCATCTAGAAGATGTGCATAATTCAGTGAACTGGCATTTTCCAAATGACCAATGCTTAATGTTACAAAAACATGCATGAGAGAAAGATCCATTCAAAGTATGGACTAAACCAATGGATTTTAATGTAACAAAGTATAAACAGCTTATTGATATGGTTTCAGATTTTACCTTGCAAGTACCTTTAAGAAACTACTACTTCTCAAATTTTGAAGAGTAACATTTTATTACTTGAAAAACCTATTAAGATACTCCTCACTTTCCAACTAGGTATCTGTGAGACTAGGCATTATTTTGTATACATTAACCAAAACAATATATCACAACATACTGAAGGCAGAAGCAGTTATGAGAAACTCTGTTCTGTTAAGTCAGATTGTAAAGAGTTTCGCAAAAATGTAAAATACAGCCACTTAATCTTTTTTGAAAAGTTATTTTTTGTTAAAACATGTTATTTTAGTTAACATTTACTAGATCTATTTTGTTAGTTGCAAATGAATTATACATAAATAAAGCTATCTCAGGTTTAATTTTTAACATGGTAACATATCAACAGATAAAACTCACATGAACAAAAGCTCTTTGTCCTCAAAATTTTTAAAGACTAAAGGAATCCTTAGAGCAAAAAGTTTGAAGACTGCTGCTATAAATCTTAAAATGTTAAATATTCTGTTTTTTTGTGTGAGTGAAGAAATAGGTGCTTAGACTTGAAACTGTGTCAACAACTTAGCAAAGTAGTAACTGATTGTTTTATAGGCCTGTTAATGCACTGTTTTTAATGTTTCTTTTTAGCCTCTGCGACTTGATATCAAAAGAAAGCTAACTGCTAGATCTGATCGAGTTAAGAGTGTGGATTTGCATCCTACAGAGCCATGGATGTTGGCAAGTCTTTACAATGGCAGTGTGTGTGTTTGGAATCATGAAACACAGGTAGGAATTTTTCAAGACTTTATTAGAAATAAAATACTGTGTTAGACTGTTTTTATAATAAAAGAGAAGAAATAAGAGAATCCAGAAGCTATATGCAAACTGCTTTATCAAATTGGTACACAGTATTTTAAATAGGAAGGAACTAACATGTATGAGGGGATAGTTTGTAGGAGAAACTGTCTTGGGTATGTTATATGCAGTATTTAAATATAGCAACTCTGACTTAGGTAGTATTAGCTCTTTTTTGAAACTGAGAAAACTGATGCTATTATATGATCACTTGTTAAAGTATTTAATTGTTAATTTTCCATTCAGTGAATATTGTGTCTTAAGAATGATATTTTAAAATTTGTTTTTTCCCTTAAATGTTCAGTGTAATGATATGCAGATACTTCTTTCAGCATTGTAGATTATATCAGGGAAATATTTATAGTCAGCTTTTGATTATACACACATCTTACAGATTGTTTGCCTAGGTGCTTGACTCATTCTCTTTCACCTGAGTAAATAACATATCCTTCAAATTAGTTTATCTCATATTTTCCAGTCGACTATATTTAAGAGTACAAAGCATATAGTTAGCACTATACCATACATTTGTGTCTAAAGTAAAGTTCTTGAAATCCAGGTAAAATTGACATTTGAGGAATTTAAAATGGCAAAATAGGATCAAGGAACCAAAGCCAGAAGTAAACCTAAAAACACCTTTACACTTTTATACTGACTGTAATGAAACAAAATGTCTGTACACTAAACTCATACCCTGTATGAGACCTGATGGTTTATAAAACTGTTCTCACACTGCTATAAAGAACTACCTAAGACTGGGCAATTCATGAAGGAAAGAGTTTAATTGACTCACAGTTCCACAGGCTTAACAGGAAGCACGACTGGGAGGCCTTAGGAAACTTACAATCTTGGCAGCAGGGGAAGGGGAAGCAAGCACTTTCTTCACATGGCGGCAGGAGAGAGAGAGCAAAGTGGGAAGTGCCACACACTTTTAAACCATCAGGTCTCCTGAGAAGTCACTATCACGAGACCAGCAAGGGGGAAATCCACCCCCATGATCCAATCACCTCCCACCAGGGCCTTCCTCTAATTCGACATGAGATTCGGGTAGGGAAACAAATCCAAACCATATCATAGTCCATCAGTGACATTTTATACAAATTAACATTTTGTTTTCTGCTGTATCCCAGAGCCTATAACATTACCTGGCACATAGTAAGTGCTCAATAATTATTTGTTCTATGAATGAATAATAGGCATTTCACTTGTCACTAGTTCAGAATTTCTGTTCTTGGCAATTTCAGATCTTGTGAATTCTTTTTGCTTTGATGCAAATAACCGTTTTTTCCCCCTTTTGGTTTAGTTCTTTAGATGTTTAAAATATTTCTGATTTTACGTTTAACAGATATGTTGGTGTCCTCTCTCTCGATTATTTCTAGGGATTCTCTCTTATCAGCTACGTTTACCTGTCTCTCAGCTCTACCACTTGACTGTCCTATGTTCTAACGCCCAGGCATACTTTTCTTATCTTTCTCTAGGCTTTATTGTAATATATCTCTGCTTTATCTGCATTTCCACGTTGCCTTCTTTTTCTCTTCTATCTGTACCTTTGTGTGCCATATAACAGGACCATCTGTTATACTCTTTCGTAATTCATCTCACTGATAATTTCACGTTTAATTTCCTTCTTTTCTCTAAGAATGGAGGTTCTGTGAGGACAAGGATTACCCTCATCTTGTTTCCCACTGTTGGTCCAGTGCATGGGGCACTACCTGACACACTGTCAGGCTCATAGTAGGTACTCAGTAAGTCTTTGTTCAATAATTGATCTGTCTTTGGTTCTCCCTGTTTTTTCCCCTGTGTTTATAGCACTGACAGGAGTTATTTACCACTCCTATATTGAGAGCAAATTCTTGAGAGAGCCAAAAAGGTTTTTGGAAGTAAATTCAGATGTATTTGAATTTCAAATAAGGAGATATTATATACTCTTTGAGTTGGTACATGCAGTGGTTTAAAAAACATAGTATTTTTTCTAGCCTGGGCAATAGAACAAGAATCCCGTTCTCTCTCCCTCTTTCTCTTCTTCTTTCTTTCTCTCTTACGTTCTTTTTTTTTCTTTCTTTCTTTCACTCTTTCTTTCTTTTCTCTCTTTTTCTTTCTTTTCTCTCTTTTTCTTTCTTTCTAAAAAAAAATAAAAAATAATAAAATAAAAAAAAGAAATAAAAAAAAACATAGTATTTTAGGATTTGAAGCCAACTTGCTGATTAAATTATATAGGCGAGCCTTTTAACCATGCTGAGCATCTGTTTATTAATCTAAAGTCAGGATGAAATTATTGCCTTCCCTACATCGTAGGATTGTCAAAAAGACCAAATAAAATTAGATAAAATTGTGAATGAAACCTATAAAGTACCATATAAGTATTAGTCATTAGACATACTTTCCTAATCTACATTGAGCATTTGTCTGTATTGCATATGTAGCCTTTCTTACTCTTCATTTGCATCAGTCATATCTCCTAACATAGTGTTGAACCTTTGCTATTTGTTCTGCATCTGCTTTATTTTTTTACTGCTCAGCAGATCCCTGGGTTTGTTGGCTCCTCATGAGCTTTTGTGGATTTTTCTGCTGTGTTACAGATTGCATGTTCTGTCTACTCTCAGTGTCTGTATCATAGTTAGCTGGTAGTGATTCTACAGGTTGGAGCTGAAGTCCCTCTTCATTCAGCCTTTGTCTAAAGAATCTTTGAATTCTGTCTTGAAAAGCCAGAGTAGGCTCAACAGTTCTTATGAACCAGTCCCTATTACTTTTTTAGTGCACATGGTTAATGAGTCAGTAAGATTATATTGTGTTTCTTAGTTATTTCATTTTTGCCCTCTGATACAAAAAAGGAATGGAAAATGATAGTTTGACTTTCAGAATTTTAAGAACAGGCATCAAAGGAGGAGGATAAAGAGGTACCATTATCTCTCCTTTTTTTAGGAGGGAGTCCTAGTTTTCTACCTTTATGCTATATGTATAATTCCATTCTGAGCAGCTCGGAGGAACATATAAATCACTGTGTTTTCATATATTACTAAAAAGAAATAACATTTAAATGGAATCATATTTCTAAAGCATGCAAAAGAATTTTCCCTTGTTCATGAGTCACTTTTATGTGTTTCAATTTCAAAAAGACTGACCGGGTGCAGTGGCTCATGCCTGTAATCCCAGCACTTGGGAGGCTGAGGCAGGTGAATCACTTGAGGCCACGAGTTCGAGACTACCCTCGCCAACATAGTGAAACCCCATCTGTACTAAAAATAAAAAATTCGCTGGGGATGGTGGTGCACACCTGTAATCCAGCTACTTGGGTGACTGAAACATGAGAATCACTTGAACCCAAGAGGCAGAGGTTGCAGTGAGCTGAGATTGTGGCACTGTACTGCACTTTAGCCTGGGTGACAGAGTGAGACTATCCGAAAAAAAAAAGAGAAAAACTAAGAGCCAATTCATTCAACAAATACTTATTAAATACTAATTGTGTGCTAGCCACTGTTCTAGCTTCTGCATATACAGTGTGAAAAATATTACTGCCTTCGGAGAGCTTAGCGGGAAAGATTGACATTAAACATAATTATGAGGTGCTACGTTATGAAAGGGAAGTACAAGTTTCCATGGGTGGGTTTTCAAGGCAGAGGGAACAGGAGGAGAGATGAGGCTGGGAGTAGCCAAAAGTGAGGCTGGAAAAGGAAGGGAAGGGCTGGATCACAGAGAATCTGGAATATCATCTTGTGGACATTTGCTTTCTCTTGTTTTTAAAAAGCGTTTTAATTTTGAATCTACTAAAAGACAATTGGTCTTGTTAAAAAATTTAAATGTTAGGCTTTCATATTTTAAGCCTAAGAATATATTAAAATGAGAAGTGATCTAAAAATTGGATGTTTGAAATATAGCAGAGTAGATTTTGTGGTTATTTTCATATAGCTCAATTTGTGTATTCTTGTTAACATTTTAGACACTGGTGAAGACATTTGAAGTATGTGATCTTCCTGTTCGAGCTGCAAAGTTTGTTGCAAGGAAGAATTGGGTTGTGACAGGAGCAGTAAGTAATTAATATGAATCTCTATTCCCATTTTCTGAGTTGGTCAATGATTATGTAAATTAGTTGCAGGATTTTGATTCCCAATTTGTTTCATTAATTACAGCAGTGTTTTGTAGCATAGACTTCATTCCTTGGGCCTGTAATAGTTTTTTGTATAGTTTACTTGATAATAGAGATGATGGTTTTAAAATTTCTGTTTCTAGGATGACATGCAGATTAGAGTGTTCAATTACAATACTCTGGAGAGAGTTCATATGTTTGAAGCACACTCAGACTACATTCGTTGTATTGCTGTTCATCCAACCCAGCCTTTCATTCTAACTAGCAGTGGTAAGAGATGACCTCTTTTGGTCATGTGCATTTCTTTGGGTAATTCATTTTCATTCACTGAGATATGCTATTCTTTAACCACTGTTACAAATAGAATTCTAATTCCAAGCAGCCTTTAAACTATTTAGATCCATTACTGTGCTATTGATGCTGCTTGTGTTTGTACTTTAATGAAATATCAACTGTACTTAGGATTTGTATAATAATTGCTCCAGTTCCTGTCAGAGAAGATCTGCAAGTTTAGATGTTTAAACATCTGAACAGAAAGGTCATTTACATATTGATGAGTGAGTTTTTGGCAGATTGCCATAGACCCTAGTCAGTTGAATCTTTGTATTTAAACTAGTTTGGTCCTTGGTATTACGTACAAACAGTAGACCTCTTAGAGGACTGGTAAAAGAAGTAGCACTGAATTGGTAATAGCTCTTTGAAATGTTTCTAAACTAAAAATTGAGAACTAATTAAAAACTTATTAAAAACCAATCTTGTCAGGGCAAATGCTTGTTCTCTACATAGTCATTGCTATCACTATTCAGTCATGCTTAGATTCTAATGAAATTTTTATTACTCTTTTGTCATTCTTTAATGCCCACTGAATTTTTAAGTTTTTTCACAAAATTTTTATATTTGCTATTTTTAATCTATTTATTTTATCCCCACTTTTCTATAGAGAGTTAAATGTATTTTTAAGATAAATAAGCATTTTGAAAAATCTGTTCGGTTTTGATTCTATTTCTGTAAGTAATGGATTATGTGATTTGTGTTAGGTTTGCTTCCCCTGAAGACAGTGTCTTAGTTCTGAAGTGAAAAAATATAGAAATTAAAACTAACCTGAAACTTTCATTTGGCCTAGATGACATGCTTATTAAGCTCTGGGACTGGGATAAAAAATGGTCTTGCTCGCAAGTGTTTGAAGGACACACCCATTATGTTATGCAGATTGTGATCAACCCCAAAGATAACAACCAATTTGCCAGTGCCTCTTTGGACAGGACTATCAAGGTAGGGTGTTCATATTGTGTGTCAGTTATCATTATTAGTGAACTATACTTGCCTTAGATGTTTTACTGTTGACTGGCTAGAAATTTACCCATCTTAAAAGTTTTTCTCAAAAGCCTATTTTGAAGTCAAAATGGGACTTCTCATTTTAATCTAAAGGACCTGTTCTGTTTAGAAAAATATTGTGGCAACTCAGTGCTCTTAATGAAGGAGCATTTTTCGTTGTAAAAGCAGCATGTTATAAAAATTTTTTAGCCTTTGGAAACCCAGAATAAGAAAATGCCAGTATCTTTCTAGGTTACTACTTTCCTCTCCTTTTAGTGTATTCATTATTGACTTCTGCTGATTGTTCATCTATTTTACATTTAAATTCCATATGCCTCTATTCCCTCTTTCCTACTCCATTTCACCACACTGCTGTTATCTTTCTAAAACGCAGATTGCATCTTGTCAGTTCCTGATCTAAGGATAAAATCCAAATGCCTTAGTGTGGAATACAAGGATCTCCAAGTCTAGCCTGGGCTAATATTATGCAACATCTCCTACTGTCTACTCACCATCCTCTAGAGAACCCATGAATGTTCACAAAACCTTATTTTGTTGAACTGTTTCCTCTGCCTGCAGTTCTCTTTATTTTCCTGTTTTGATATATTTTCCTCCAGAGAACTACTCAGCTTTTAAGGCTTTGCACAAATATTTACTCTTGAGGAGCTCTTGTCAGACATCCACGTCACCTCTAGACAAAGCAAGTTATGCTTATCCCATTTCTTCCATTGCTTTTTGCCTCTGTTTCAACCTTTCTCAGATTGAATTATAATTACGTCTTTTTGGAAATCTTTCTCCCCTGAAATGCTGGATTTGGGGGGTAGAAACTATGTGTCACTCGCTTCCCCTACACATTCAGTATCAAACAGCAAAGTGCCTTACCTGTCCTAGATGCTTAATACATGTTGCAGTGAGTGCAATCATGCTCCTTTTTTTATCGTAATATTTAAAATAGTTCCATATGCATAGACTTAAGTTAACTTTTGTTAATTACACATTTGCTTTTACCTATGTAGCACTGTTATTAGTTTTCCTTTATGTAAAATGTTATGTATCTGAATATCTTAGGGTTTTGACCTTAGTTATTTTGCCTTTCATTGGATTATCCTTGCTTTTTTTTTTCTTATTTTTTTCTTTTTTTTCTACCATTCAGTCAGCATTATATCCTTGTTTTTGACATAGATTAAGTTTGAAATTAGTTTTAAGCTTTTTTACTAAATTAAGTTTATCTTGAGAACAAGAATTGTCTTCAGTTCCAGTAAAGTTTATACAGTAATTGATAAACATTTGTTACACATCTTTATACTCCCCACAGGGCCTCCCATATGGTAGCCACTCAGTAAATATTTGTAAAGATAAAGCTTAATCCTGTGCTGTGGTGATTTTTAACCATTTTCTACACTTTAAATTTTTAATTAAGCAGTAATTATCTCATTTTAATGTATCTTTATTTTTATGTATTTATTTATATATTTTTGAGTTACGGTCTCTGTTGCCTAGGCCGGAGTGCAGTGGCATGATCACAGTTCACTGCAACCTCAAATTTCTGGGCTGAACCGATCCTCCTGGCTCAGCCTCCCAAGTTGTTAGGACTACATGCGTGTGCCATCATGGCCAGCTAATTTTTTACTTTTTTGTAGAGATGAGGTCTTGCTGTGTTGCCCAGGTTGGTCTTGAGCTCTTGGGCTCAAGTGATCCTTCCATCTGGGCCTCCTAAAGTGCTGGGATTACAGGTGTGAGCCACCATGCCCAGCAACTTTTAATATATCTTACTAAATCCACTTTCATGAGCTATATATTAAATCTCTAATAAAATAAGTTCATACCCTTCAAGTAGTATTTCTCAAAGTCTCAAACATCTAGATTCCTGGACTTCACTGTGGATTGACTGAGTTATGATCTCTAGAGATGAAGCCTGGAAATTAGTGCTTCTTTTAGAGAACACCATAGTGATTTCACCCCCTGAAAATTCAAGTAAAATGAGAAAGAACAAAAACCAAACTGGTTTAAAAATAAAATTTCATAGCTGTTCTCTCCTGGGCTTTGGCATTTTACATAATATGTCAGAAATGTGGTGGATTTGCCTTTTGAAAAGCAAGGCCCCATATTGACTGGCAGATGCTGTTGCTCTCTGAAGGTGTGGCAGTTGGGCTCTTCGTCACCAAACTTCACTCTGGAAGGACATGAGAAAGGCGTGAATTGCATTGATTACTACAGTGGTGGGGACAAACCATATCTCATTTCAGGTGCAGATGACCGTCTTGTTAAAATATGGGATTATCAGGTACAATTTTTCATAACCTTACTTCTGTATGTTAGATATGTTTCTTACTACTTATAGGACAGTTAAGACGTGGGTTGTTGAAATCTTCACAGCATAATAAGGTATCAGTATTTGCACCTAAACTGTGTTCCCAGAATTCTCCATAAAAATGAAAACAATGCAAATCAAGATTTTAAAAATATCAGCATGTTCGTATTTCATTTCATAACAGCATTTAGAAATTTTAACATTTTAATGTTGAATTTTCCTCCATAATCTTCATTCATATTTGTAAGCCAGCAGATCAACAAATACCAATCATTTTGCCACATAGAACTCTTGTAAACCTAGTTATGAACTCTTGTTAACATGCTTCCTATCTCTTAAGATTTTCTTACATTTTGATATTTTTTTCACAACAAAAGTTCCCATAAGCAATTAATAAAATGAGACCTAGAAAGTCAGTTTTACCTTGAAACATTTTCAAATTTGTACTTATCCAGATAAAAATACTAAATGCTAGAGCAGTACTGTCTACTTAGCCAGTGATAGTTGGTGTGAGTTTTAAGGGGAAAATACATTATCCTGAGAATTTGGGGGAATAATATTCAGATGAAAGCCTGCCTGGTTTTTTTCCCCCTCTTTAAATATGATAGTTATATTTACATTTATTTATTTTATAAAATAATTAGATAAAATATATGTATAACAAGATCATCCTATTTCAAAAATTTCTGTATTGGATATTATTTAGATTGTCATAACTAATTATCATTTATAATGTATCTATACATTGAGAAATTTAAGGTTGGGCTGGTTACATGGTTTTCACTAATAAGAAATGTTTTCTATGTCTTAATTACAGAATAAAACATGTGTGCAGACACTGGAAGGACATGCCCAAAATGTGTCTTGTGCCAGCTTTCATCCTGAGTTGCCAATTATTATCACAGGTTCAGAAGATGGTAAGTTAGAAGGGTATGTTTATTCCCTGTGTTGATAACTACTGAGTGGGCATTTAAAGCAAGTAATGTCTCTGCATTGTAATTGGAGATTTCCAAGGATTTTGATTGAAGTACTAGACTTAAGCTATAAAGAATAAAGGGACATTATTTTCCTCAGCATCATTATCATCATTCTCATGTACTTTGATTCTGTCACTTAAATAAGAGGACCATCAGATGTCCTAGAGAAAAATTGAAAAAGCATGTGCTTTGGAGTCAAACAAACCTGAGTTCAAAATCAGGCTGTTACTTCATTAATGTGTGGTTTGGGCAAACTATGAAGAGGAAAAACATATCCATAGGATTATAGTGAGAAGAAATCATGTGTAGAAAGCATCTAGAACATAGGAAACACTCTACCCAGAAAATCCAGTTATTATTTCATGTTTAAAATTGTAATTCTTAGGTTTTGTTTCTTACACGTTGTCTGTTGTTAGTTTATGTTGCTTTTTAAAATCATTTAAAGACAGTAGATCAAAAAATTGGTCATTAAACTGCCAGGAAGTGTTATCTTTTTGAATAGAAAGACTTCCATGGGTGTCTTTCACCTGACACAGTTTATTGTCAGATGTTCATATCAAAAGGGAATATTTACATTGCTCTTTTTAGGAACAGTACGTATTTGGCATTCAAGCACCTACCGGCTAGAGAGCACACTGAATTATGGAATGGAGAGGGTATGGTGCGTGGCCAGTCTAAGAGGGTCCAACAATGTCGCTTTGGGCTATGATGAAGGGAGCATCATTGTTAAGGTAATTAAACTATCCTTCTCAGTAGGTGGACAAAGGCAAAGCCATTTTCTTTGTATTTTAATACTGTCATCTTCCAAGTCACCAGTTTTGTAAAACTGGCACTTCTTTTATTAAGCACTAGACATTAAGCAATGAAGATTTAAAGTGGAAGAAAGGAAATAGAGCTCTCTGTTAGGTGAAAAAATAATCTGTTTTGCTATGGTTTTATTCATTTTTCTTTTATTATTTTTTTTTGAGACGGAGTCTTGCTCTGTCTCCAGGCTGGAGTACAGTGGTGTGATCTTGGCTTATTGCAACCTCTGCCTCCTCGGTTCAAGCGATTCTCCTGCCTCAGCCTCCCAAGTAGCTGGGGACTACAGGTGCACACCACCACACCCAGCTAATTTTTGTATTTTTAGTAGAGATGGGGTTTCACTATGTTGGCCAGGATGGTCTTGATCTCTTGACCTCGTGATCCTCCCGTCTCGGCCTCGCAAAGTGCTGGGATTACAGGTGTGAACCACTGTGCCTGGCTTCTTTTCCCTTTTCATTGCTGAGAGCTATTTGTCTTTCTTTCAGCTTGGTCGGGAGGAACCTGCCATGTCCATGGATGCCAATGGAAAGATAATTTGGGCCAAGCATTCAGAAGTCCAGCAGGCCAACCTAAAGGCAATGGGAGATGCTGAAATTAAAGATGGAGAAAGATTGCCACTGGCAGTAAAGGATATGGGCAGTTGTGAAATATACCCTCAGACTATTCAGCACAATCCTAATGGGCGGTAAGCCATCACCAAAATTTGTCTCTCAGCTTCTGTGTATGTTAGAACAGGTTTGCAGATCCACAGTCCACTCTTAACTTGTGGTTGGCATCTCTAATCATTCCTCTGTGTGCTTTTGCCCCGGCCCCACAATTCTCAACACAGCTGCAGGTAGCCATGCCAGTTAGAACAAGTTGGCTTGAAAGATAGAGCATGTTTGCCCTCCTGGCCTTGTTCTATACCACACAATTTTGAATAGTTAAATAGTACTGTTTACTGTTATTTCACATGCATTGAGTTTGTGTTCTTGTGTGCTCCTTTGGGGGCAAGGAGTATGTCTTATGCTGAGACTTGGTAGGTGCCCTCTCTAAATGCTTGCTAACTTACTGCTCTTAAGAAGAAAAGCTGACTCTGAAATGTGTGTGTTTTAAAAAAGTTTTGAAATTGGTAATAATTCTGTTTCTTATGTGTAATTTGAACTGTTAGTTGAACTTCTCCCTTAAGATTTGTAAGTCACCAAAGATCTGGTGAGAGAAGAGTTTCTAGCACAGTTAAGTCTAAACCTGTGGAGCTTTAAATATTATTTTACATTGGATCTGGACACCTTGTAATGCTGTCCTGAGTATTGAAAAAGACAAAAGATATAAACCAAGTATGCCGCCTAGTTCAGTAAACAGTATTCATAATTATTTGTAACATAATTGTCTTATGAAGGTTAAGAACGCATTATGCGCATTTCCCTTAATATCATAAGACATTCTTTGCCATAAGTTTTGCCTTTGGCAGTCTTTTGATACCAGCCTTTACAGTGTTATAAATAACTTTAAAGAGAGTTGTTTATATCCATTGGGAAAATTTTAGTTGACTATGCAGCATTGTTTTTACTCATTATTTAAATGTTAAAATATCTTCTGTGTTTTGATAAATTTAACAGTCTTTAAAAACTGGAGTGAGATATTTTTATTCATTTGAATGATCAGCTTTGAAATGAAGATAGTCTTTGCAATAATATAGTGCCTTCCTGTGGTATAAATGTCATGAGCAAAGTGCTAGGCATCTTGGTGCTCAACAAATACTGGTTGAATAATTGGAATCCTCCTCCCTTGCATCTCCAGCCGTTCTCACCTTCCTGTCTCCAGTTGCCTTTATTTATGAGAAGGCTATTCCAGTAACATTTCAGCAATAGTGCCATATTCATAATTTCCTTTTTGATTTGTTGGCTAGAATTTTTCTTATAGCTTTGTATTCAAAGAAATGCATAACATTTAAAAGATGTTAAATGAACTAAAATAACATTTGTTATTAGAATTCTTTTACCATAACATGAATTACTGTTTTTTAACTTCTACGTGTGTTTGGTCCTCTGTACTTCCCTCCCTGGCTTCTGTGATTTCTAGGTTTGTGGTGGTATGTGGTGATGGGGAGTATATCATCTACACAGCAATGGCATTGAGAAACAAGAGCTTTGGATCTGCTCAGGAGTTTGCATGGGCCCATGATTCTTCAGAGTAAGTTTTGGCTGTGTGATAGCCAGGTTGCCCTGATTGCAGATGTGTTATGTGCTGCTTGAGACACTCGAGGCTTGATGTTGGCCATGCTTCTCCGTGTTAAAAAACAGTTCTCACCAGAGCTGTCTGTCCGTTGTAAGATTAGAGTCAGAGGCAACTATGTAGCCTGAGCTGTCTTTGCCCTTTCTTTGTTCTGTGTTGAGCTGGCTCACTCAAGCTAATACAATAATCCCATTCCTATGGGGACCCACCACCCATTTCTTTGATGAAGCCCATGGCAGGACCTGTTGCTTTATGGGCTTAAGGCACAGTAGAACCTTAAGTCTGCTTTGACAGGCCTTGGCATGCCCTCCCAATCATGTGGTGTCCTGAGGTGCTATTGCCCCTTTATGAGCTACTTGGGAGAGATGTTGTGGTTTGATCATTTTGATGAGAAATTTATTAAACCTTATTTTCTGTGATAGTACCCACTGCCTGTTCTTAACTAATTTCTGTCTGAATTCAGAGTGTTCGTAAAATGTTCTCATTAAAAGCAGGAAAGATCATTTAACTGGCTTTTAAAGTCATTGGCTCTGGTTCCTTTTTTTATTCCTGTTTAATGCATGTAATAAACGTTAGGGGTTTGGTGTTTTCAGACCACACAACTGAATTACATCTTCACAGTTTTTTTTAGTTTTGTTTGCTCCACATTTTATGTTTCATCTTGCCCCCAACAGTGGGGTAACTTAAGCCTCAGCACTGCAAAAGAAGATACATTCTAAAAAATGTTATAAGAGTAGATTGATTGAGAGGTATGGAATTGTTCTGATCTTTTCATAAATTTCCTAAATACACTTATACACATACAGTTCTGTGTATTCAAAGGTACTTTGTTATCTTAAGCAAAGTCACAGTTTATGAATTGCTTTCTCTCACCAAACCTTCCTCTGTTTTGATAGTTCCCTTTTTTCAGCTTTATCCAGCTGAGACCTTGCTCAGCATCTTTTCTGTCCTGAGCAAAGCCCTCATCACATCACTTCCTCACACAATCTCAAATATCCAGTGATAGCCACAGCTGCTTTTTTCAAGGCAGAGGCCTGAATATAAGCAGTTTCCTAGGTTGTTGCTGAGTATGACTGACTAATGAGCCATTTGTCACAGTTGTTATTATTTAAGTCACCCTTATTGAGGTATAATTTACAGAAGACAGAATGTACTATTTAATTGTACAGTGGTACCCCCATCTGTGGTTTCCCTTCCTGCAGTTTTAGTTACCCACAGTCAACTGTGTTCCAAATACTAAGTGGAAAAGTCCAAAAGTAAACAACTCGTAAGTTTTAACTTGCCCATTGTTCTGAGTTACATGATGAAATCTTGAGCCATCCCACCTGGGACATGAATCATCCCCTTGTCTAGCATATCCATATTGTATATGCTACCCATCTCTTATAGGAAAAAACATAGTGTATATACGGTTCACTACTATCTGAAGTTTCAGGTATCCATTGGGGCTTAGAACGTATCCCCCATGGATAAGGGAGGACTGCTGGTCATGTCAGTAGATTTGGGCAAATGTATGTAATCCATAACCACCAACAGAGTCAAATCAACATTTCTGTCATCCCCCCAAAATCCCCTTGTCTCCATTAACAGCCACACACCCCCAACCACCCATTCCCCAGTCCCATCAAGCACCAGTCTGCCTTTTGTCACTATATAGATTAGATTTGTCTTTAGAGTTTCATATAAATGGAATCATACGGTATGCACTCGTGTCTAGCATCTTTTGTTCGGTATAATGTTTTTGAGATTCATCCATATTCTTCCCTGAAGTAGTAATTTGTTTCTTTATTTGCAGAGTAGTATTTCAGTATATGAATACACCATAATCTGTTTAATCATTCAACTACTGTGGACATTTGGGTCATTTTCAGTTTCTAAAATGGTTTGTAAGCCCTAGTAATTCATGTCATACACAGTGTAAAACCCTTTTATCATTTCTCCAACTCTAAGGAGTTCTCTGATCTCTTAGGAAAACAGTACATCAGAGAATCTTCAAATACTATTTTATATTTTTGCATAATTAATTACTGAAAAATATTTGAAGATATTTCCAACATTTGGTGGAATTATGATTTAGTATATAATATGTTTGCCTTCCCTTTTTTCTCTCAGGTATGCAATAAGAGAGAGCAACAGTGTTGTAAAGATATTTAAGAACTTTAAGGAAAAAAAATCATTTAAACCAGATTTTGGAGCAGAAAGTGAGTGTGGTCTACATATGATACATTTTTAGATGCTTTTTAATGGCTGAAAAATGCCTAATCAAAACTCTTTTTATGTTCCCTTTAGGTATCTATGGAGGCTTCTTATTGGGAGTCAGATCTGTAAATGGCTTAGCCTTCTATGACTGGGACAATACAGAACTCATAAGAAGAATTGAAATTCAGCCCAAACATGTGAGTTTCCCCTCCATTGTTGTTTCTGGAATATTTTTGTGATGAGTTCTGGGTCCCTAAGGCCAAGAAGTGTCTTTTGTACTCTGCTGTCCCTCTTCCATTGTCAAAAGACATTTAAAATATAAAATAGGACTTAGAATATATGTAACTTTTTATACTTTTGAAATATACAATGTCTACTGCCTCATTAGGATACCACAATCCTGATTTTCTGAGCAATTGAAGGTAAGTGGGAGTGCCATTTTGACAGAAGAAAAAAACGTGCTTTGAGAACAAGAAGTCAGAGAATTCTTGACTTGGAAAGGCCTTCTTCCACATAGTTCAGAAAACCTTTTCGTATGTTTTGATAATAGCTGCTTGAACTTGAGGTGACCATCTCCAGTGACAAAGTGTTTACCTTTAGAACTGCCTGCTGCTTTGACAGTTTTCACTGTCAGGAGATTATCTTTGGAAACCAACCAGCTGTCCTGGGGTCTGGGTTCTAGAGCATGCATTCTCTTATTTTTTTTCTTTAATTGTACTTTAGGTTCCGGGGTATGTGTGTAGATCATTCAGGATTGTTGCATAGGTACACACATGGCAATGTGGTTTGCTGCCTCCATCCCCCCCGTCACCTACATCTGGCATTTCTCCCCATGTTATCCCTCCCCGACATCTCCAACCCGCCGCTGTCCCTCCCTTGGCCCCCACCCAACAGACCCCAGTGTGTGATGCTCCCCTCCCTGTGT